>LPNX010201082.1:45589-53959 GCA_001517045.1 Pseudotsuga menziesii
AGCAAAATACCTCACAAAGGGGAGGTTTATCCAAAGGTGGAGATGGAGGGATCAAGCACACCCAAAATCAAGTTTGCACAGTCGAGAGTTGGTCCTCGTTCGTCCAATAGCCGCGCGGTTATGAGAAAAAGACGGCCTCCGCCAATTTTAAAAAAAAACAGGCTTTCGAAATCACACCTTCGTTTTAGTGAAGGAAATCGCGCACGCGATTCTCTTCACTAAAACGGAGGCGCGATTTGTCTTACTATCCTAGTTGGCATGCCTATTGCTAGCCTTGGGACTAGGCTTGGCAGGTTCGGTGTTGCTTGGGATGATTTCTTTTTTTTGGATCAAGAGTGATTGACTTCACTCCACCATTGCATCTAAAAGGTCCCTCAACTTCTTGCACACACCCATCAACTTTGCAAATTCCTCGACCACAAAATTGTGGCTAGAGTTCCAACATGGAACCTCCCTAAACACACTTGTAGGACCCACCATAATCTAGTTTTGATGTATGGCTGGAATTCTATGCCCTCTATAGGGATTCGATAGGTGTCCGTGAAAGCGTGTAGGAGGTGGGATTGAACGCGCCATAGAATCATGACCGTGTCTTCAATCAACGAATTGTTGATTCCGTTGGATTCAAGACATCGGGATAGTGCTACGGGTGTCCCTCTCCTCTGGCTCCATGGACAAGGGATCATGTTTTAGGTCAAATTTGGAAACTCGGGTTTTTCTTAGTAAGTGAATGTGAAATTTTAGCACATATGGTCACCTTTGCAAATTCCTTGACGATGAACTTGTGGCTAGCATTCCAACATGGAACCTCCCTAAACATTCTTGAATGACCCACCAAAACCCAGTTTTGATGCACGATTGAAATTCTATGCCTCGGGTAGGGATTCAACATGTGTGCGTGAAAGCCTTTAGGAGGTGGGATTCAACGTGCCATAGAATGACGATTGTGGCTCAGATCGACGAACCGTAGAACCTATTGGGTTTAGGACATCGGGATAGTGCTAGGGGTTTCCCTCTCCTCTCGCTCCATGGACAAGGGATATTGTTTTAGTTCAATTTTGGAAACTAGAGTTTTGCTCACTAAGTGAATTAGAATTTTTGCACATAGGGGTCAACTTCAAAAATTCCTCGACCGCAAACTTGTTTCTAGTGTTCAAACATGGAACCTACCTATACACACTTACACGACCCACATAGGGATTCAATAGGTGACCGTGAAAGTGTGTGGGAGGAGGGGTTCATCGTGCCATAGAATGATGATGGTAGCCATGATCGACGAACCGCTGAATATGTTGGATTTAGGACATCGAGATAGTGTTAGGGAGGCCCTCTTCTCTTGCTCCATGGACAAGGGATTATTTTTTAGGTCAGTTTTGGAAACTAGGTTTTTTCTTAGTAAGTAAATGTGAAATATTAGCACATAGGGTTCAACTTTGCAAATTCATCGACCGTGGCCCTGTGACTAGCGTTCCAACATGGAACCTCCCTAAACACACTTGAGTGAACCACTGTAACCTAGTTTTGATGCACTTTTGGAATTCTATGCCCTCGGTAGGGATTTAACACGTGTTCATGAAAGCCTTTAGACGGTGGGATTCAACCTGCCATAGAATGATGCTTGTGGCTTAGATAAACGAACCATCTACTCCTTTCGATTGAGGACATCGCGATAGTGCTAGGGCTTTAACTCTCCTCTGTCTCCATGGACAAGGGATCGTGTTTTAGGTCAATTTTGGAAACTAGGGTTTTGGGGAGTAAGTGAATGTGAAATTTTTGCACATAGGGTCAAATTTACAAATTACTTGACCCAAATCTTGTGGCTACCGTTCGCACATGGAAACTGTATAAACCCACTTTTGATGCACTCTTGGAAATCATTATTAGTCACATTAATCACACAAAGGTATTCATCGTGGAAAGGGTATAGACGCTAGAGTGAATTCAATGTCAATTATCATGTCTAAAACTAGTTTCAAAGTAAATGTCAATTTTCCTTTTTTTAAGGTATAGACACTTAAATCTCTATTATCCTTTTGTTTGTGAAGGATATTGTTGGACAAAATGAATCAATCTCAATGAATTTAGCATATCTAACCATTCACTTCTGAAGTCTAGATTAATTAGGTAACACCAAATATCACATTGCATAGTGACATAATTGCACCTAGGTGCTCTACATCCTATTATAGGGAAGATGTTGTAACCTTCATAACATTATGTTACCAAAAACAAAAATAACTAAAACATTCATATCTACTCATAAAATTAAAAATTAAAACAAATCACAAAGTAGTTTCATAAAATAATCAAGCACAAAGTGGGATCAAATTTGTGGAGGTGTAATTTTTTTCTAGACTTGTAAAAATTACACCTCAAAAAATTGGATCCATCTCAATGCTTGCTAAATCAAGATTTAACATCAATCTATTTAACACAAAAGACAACTAATTTATTATTACATAAAAATTCAAACACTATTTACACAAAAAAACCTATATATATATATATGCAAATTCCTCTATAAAAAAGAAACCAAGCATGCATATTACTATGAGTTCAAAAGTTCAGTACTAAATTGTTCACTAAAGTAAATTATTTATCTGAACAATCTATTGTCATAGAAAAAAGTACAAATACAGAGAATACCAGATTTAATATTCACTAGAGTGAGACACTATTTTACCAACGAACCAAGGTGACATAGGACACCTAACATCCACCAAAGAACACGATATTGTATATGTGGATAGAAAATGTAGCAGGTAAGAGAACAAAAATATTGTATGTAATAGAAAATAAGATAAGACAAATGATCACGTAGGTTTTTATAAGTCCATAATAATACGTCAAATGAGCAAACACTTACTTACCATTCCAGCAAGAAACATCTCCAAGAGAACAAGATATTGTATGTAGATAGAAAACAAGAGACTGATGTTGAAACAAAAGGCGGGAGAGATGGCAACAATAAACCATCACCATACACAAGAAGATAAGATAAGCGATAACATAGATATTTATAAAGCCATAATGATACCTCAAATCAGCAAACACTTACCTACCATTCGAGCAATAGATATCAGAGGCAACAGAACAAGTCCCAATATTAAATTTAGGTGAATAAAAACCTAAAATGCCATAGCCAAAATGAAAAATATTGCATAACAAAAATAAAACCTTAAGTTGATGCGATGATAAATCAATTCAAATCAAATAATCAATTCCATCGTTGGGAACAGGATGACAGGCAAATGGAAAAGTTGGAGGTGCTGACAATTATGTTGCAGAGTCCAACAATCAAGAGAGGCGCTTTGTCTAAGATGCTTATTTGAAGTAGCAAGCTGCATAGACGGAACGACAAACCATACATTAGGCTACGTCAACAGGCGCGGTAAAGATTAAAAATTTTAGTAAAAACTACCCATAAACTCATAATTACTTCGCCAAAACAGCTGGTTTAAAAAACTCAGGACAAAACTTGCTGTCTAACATGTAGCAATAGTTCAATGTTAGTAGAGCAAAACTAGCTCTTACATGAGCAAAATATCGGCTGGAACTTCAAATGAGATACCCGAAAGATCAATTCAAAGCGTCGACGCGGACGACAAGAAACAGTTCTTAAGCATTTCCTAATGTAAAATCGATGATTAATAAAAATTCAGGGCCGGAGGTGATGACACAAAAAAATTCTAGGTACCTCGTCATGAAACAAAACATGCTTACAGACTTCAAAACTTCTTGGCAAGTTATGCCAAAGCACTGATAGATATTATTTCGGTGCAATGTTACTTCTCATTTTGATCATGGGGAGATGGAAAATTCCCAATATGTGGAATTGGAGTATGAAAATTTTGCAGATTTGGATTTGGTGCTGCCATCTGGAATACATTTCCATGGTTATCAATAACAGGTACTAACACCACCTGGGGCATGTAATATACTCCACCTGTAACCGGATCTATGAAGTATGAACCACCAACTGCATTCGGGAGAGGAGGCCTGTAGTCACCGATTGTACCAGCTGAGTTGGAGGGCATTGCTGGATTTGGCATACGGTCATTCGGTAGAGTAAGCCTGTTTTGTACGATCTCGTCACCTGAGCTGGAGGGCAATGTCTGATTTTCAATACTAGATCTATGAGATCGATTTACCGACGGCGGAAATAAAATTTGAGCTGTTTGCTGGTCTGGACTTCCAGTTTGATGTTGATCCAAGACCACAGAGAGATTACCAGCAAGACTAGATGATTCTGCAGACAAAATATGGTCGACGTCATAGTTCTTGATATCGAAATTCGTGACGGCATTGCGCCCCCTGTATGTAATGGCAGCATTATCATAGGCTACTGCTGCATCTTCTTCTGTATCTGTCAAATTCAATACCCATATTGCCCATTAAACATTTCCAAATCACTATTCTAAATCAGTATTCACAGCACAATTAGATTTAGAAACATAAACCATTTACCAAATCTTCCTAAACGAATTTCTTTCTTGCCGTCAGCTCTTATCCGCGCTTGCCATTTTGCTTTAAATCTTTATATACGATACAAACATCAACATAAGTATCGCATATTAATTTCACTATGAAATAGCTTGCAACACATATACCAGGTTTTGTCATAAACCTGGTAACTCCACGGTACTTTGACTCGCCTCTACAGAATGAAGTGCTTCTCCTGTAACAAAGGCATGACTAAAACAATGGAATCTTAAACTGTCTGTACATTTTAAATATCTACTTTTAATGTTCAATGAATTAGTAATGCTGGGGCTACCTCTTGAGCATTGCTACTACTTCTTCCTTAGTCATGTTTTCTATCTCTTTGACGTCTATTTCGTAATCTGTGGGCTGTAAAGAAAATCCATGTTAATATTCAATTCCCTTTCTATTCAGCCCTCCAATTAATAATTTCGTGTGGAAGGATGAATAAAATTGACAACAATGAAATGCAAGAAGTCATATACTTTAAAATTGGTTTTCGCTGCACAACCCAGAAATTTTAGCGCTGCGACATCGTAAGCTCTTGCTGCCTTTTCTGGTGAATCATAACAACCTGATACAGTACATATAATTATATATAGTCAATGGCATTAAATGAGAATAAAGAAAGCTTTCTTAACATATGCAGAATGGAAAATATTACTCACACAAATAGACTGTAGTATTGGGACCATATGGTAAAAGCGGAAGCGGTACATGTGCAAGAAACATTAGAAGTATAAAAAAACACATAGATGTAGCAGGGATAGATCGCTTCTTTAAATGAAAGGAATATAATATCAAAGTAAACACGGTATTGGCAAGATAGTTTGAACAAGGAAATTGACACGAACCTTGTTTACCATGTCCCGTGCAAGTAGGGTCCCATACATGGGCTTGGTATCTGCCAGGCCATCTATGTCTGCAACAATGGCCACAAAGCATTAGCATGGCTAACAATAAAGAAACGTTAGAATGTAACCGCGAAACTGGTTAGGAATAAGTTACCTTTTGACCCCGCGAAACTGTTTGGCCGGACCGTCTTCAGTACCGTTCGTACTGTTTACAGAATTCATTTTCGCAGAGATTAGAAGTGGATCTAGGGTTTCACTCGACTTCTAGGGTTTCACTCTACTTCTAGGGTTTGATATCAATAAAAAACGGCTGGCTGACGTTCGGAGACCACCACAAGGAAACCCATCTGAAACGAAAAAACCTTAGGTTGACGTTCACTGAGAAATGCAGCAGACGAGTTTTAGGGTTGTAGAAAATGCAGACTAGTTTTAGCGTTGTAGGAAACGCAGACGTTCACAGAGAAATGCAGACAAGTTTTAGCGTTGTAAAAATGGTATTATATAGATCCGAGGGTAGGAGAGGAAACACGGTTAGGGGGAGTTTGTTTTAGTTTTACCACAATAATAACCTGATAGGATATTGGCCAACAAGTGAAGCCCCCGTGCACACAGTTTGTTTTAGTTTTACCACAATAATAACCTGATAGGATATTGGCCAACAAGTGAAGCCCCAGTGCACACGGTCTTTGTTGTTGTTTTTTTTACTCTAAAGTCCAACACTAACGTATGATTTACTTAAAAAGATTTATTTAATTTAAAAAAACAAAAAATAAAAATTTAAAATATTTATTTAATTATATTTATTAAATTAAACATAATTAATGAAATAAAATTTTGTAATAATTACCACCATTCTACAATAAGCAATAAGAGATAAACATTCCTAGATGTATACATGAGTATCTTTATTTATAGAAAAGATAAGCATTCCTTGATGTATTGCTTATCCTTATTTACACGAAAGATAATGGAATGGAGACTAAAGTTGTTGACTTTTTATAGATCAAATTTAATTAGTATAGACTTACCAAAATTTGGATTTACAAAGCATTTGGAGGAAAGCACATTTCTTCTCACCACTATCTTATAGCATATTTTTTATTTTTAGCTTTGGTTTGCAATAAAGCATGATATTGGACCATATTAATGTATGATTGATCAATAAAAAAAGTCTTTTGAGCGCCCCAAGCTGTCCTAAGATCGCTCAAAGATCATTTTGTTCCTGTGGAAATGGATCCTTAACGACGACATGGAATTTCTTTAAGAACTTCTGAACTTGATCCATGACGAGCATTGGTAGGTTAAATGATCTTCCTAACAAAGCTTGCAAGGAAATTTCACTTTTTCCTTCTCTCCCATCGCCGCCCCACCCCCCAAGAATTGTTCATGGGTTTAGGTTTATTTTGATTTCCCTCTCCCTTCTTCCCCTTGCTTTTCTTCTTACCGAGAAGCTAAGTACCCTTTTGACACGATTGTGTGTTATAAACATTCTCATTTTGAGGGGGGGAGTGGCAGCATTAGTTGCCCCTACTGCAAACTGCTTCACCGATATATCATGTATTTAATTCGCTAAGGATTCCACAATAGGTGATTCAATTGAACCCATAATGTCATCAGCATGTGGTCTAGGCTTAGGTTTCACGTAGGTTTCGCAAAGTCCATGTTAGATATCGGTGCATCAAGTATAATTTCATAAATGATCTCAGAGTGAACATAAATGAGATTGAGTTGTTGGTCCCTTAGAATGGCTTCCTCTTCGGTTGCTACCCGTGAAGTAGAAACATCTTTTGAAATATACAAAAATAAAGATTTCAAAAACCATTCTAAGAGAAACTCGGGAGGAATATTGGCTTTAATCATCCTCTTCCGTCTTCTCCATTCCTGAATATGGTCAAAAATGTGCGTAGCCTTGTTTTGCATAAAGGTTGACAAAAGATCTATACCAACATCATTCCAGACAAGAAGTTGGAAGTAGTTAAGAAAAATCGTTGCTAAATCAAGGAAACTATCATAAGTAAAAGATGGAAGTTCAATGTACCATTTATCCGCCACACTAGTTAGAGTTCTTTGAAAAATCTGTAGCCGAATCAAGTCATCGTTCAACAAATTCGAGGAGCACTATAAATGAAATGTAGTGACATTATCACTACGATCCTCTCTGGTTTTTCCTTCAAACTTAGGGATGTATGAAGGTAACTTAATTGCAATTGGTGGCTAAGTCAAGTCATTGTGCACGGGGTCAGTCATCAATTTTGGAAGGTCTTGAAATTGTAATGTTGCTAGGAACAGAATTTGGGGAATTTGGTCTATTTTTACTTCATTTACTGTATTTGAATAATTTATAGTAGAATTTACTTTTCATCATTCCATTTTCCAACATTATTTATGTCATATTATTTTCACATATATTTTTCCCATACATGCTACTCTAGTATTTCTTGCTTCCTTGTGCATAGAAACATGTAATACCTGGAGAGGAAGAAGAAAGCCATAAGTTTTGAATTGTTTGTTGTTGATGGTGTTGCGGACCATAGATTTTTGAGATTCTCAAGCCTCGTTTCATTAGAGAACTTGTCCCAGTTGGAGCCAGATGTTATCACATATACATTTGCAGCTGGGCTAACATGATGCAGCATACATATATATATTTTTATTCTATTTCTAGCTACTCATTCACATGGGGTTTTAGCATGGATCATTACATCCTCGGCCATTTCAGAGCCTTGTTCGGCATAGTTTCCTTTCCACGAATAAAATTCATTATTACATTGACATGATTTCAGTGATGACCTAGTTCCTTTGAACAAAGTAGCAAATCAAATATGGTACACACAATTACAGTCTAGGGGCCTTATCATATGGAGACATGTATATATGGTGAGATTGGGTATTTGTTTCCCTGGTTTTTATTTTTTCTCTGTGATGTATATTTGTTGGTAATAACTCCCGATTCCAATTGATTATTCAAATGCAAATGCCTATATTTATACATTTCATGAGGCGGTTGATTACCAGCCTTTTCTCCTTCCTAGCT
>LPNX010201082.1:73195-86521 GCA_001517045.1 Pseudotsuga menziesii
AGTCATCGAAATCTGAGCATGAAGCAGCAAAGTGCTAATGATGGCCACTGCTATCAAAAATGGACAAATCTGGACAATTGCATGCCCAGGGGCAGCGAGGACTATGAAGTCAACCAGTTGCAATGTGGAAGAGGAATTCCATGCAAGGACGAGGGATTTGGAAAAGGGGAGTTTTCCTTAAAACCCTGTCTTGCTAACTATGTTACATTTCCTAAGTTTTATGTTGAAATGTATAAGGATATGTTTTGTATGAACCACTAATGATAATCATTGCTTTGATGTTGGCATTAGTGGCAAAACCAATGATGACATGGACCTGGATGAATATGTTGCTGATGCTGATGCATGTGACCAGCAACCCTATGAAGAAAGGGATAAGGCAACAAGTCCATAACAAAAGTTGGTGAGCAAATGCTGCAATATCCTGCAAGGACCAACCAAATTGGTCATGGAAAGGGTGTAAGTACAACCCATGCAGGTAAGAGTTTGCTTATGACAAATTCTAAGGAGTGGTAAAGGTAAGAGACCCCAGACCATGTAGATATTGGAATGTAGAAAGGTGTCATGCCTATATATGTTGATGATATTGATCATAATAATGCACCCTATATGAATTAGTCATGGTTAGGCCATGCACGGTATATTGAATGCAAGATAGCATGAATGGATAGGCATTGGAAAGATTTTATGAACCTTGTAGTTATGCAATGGATGTATGCCTATGAAGGGTGTGAATGACTAATTGCATAAGTGTAGGTGCAATGTTGTGATGTATTGCATGAATGCATTGAGGTTGTTATGAATGCAGGATAGTCATGATCAATCGGCTGCCAGAAATGCTCTATTGAAGAGCAAGGCGGTATGAATGATATGCCTATGAAGTAAGGAGTATCTAACCACTTCATTTAATTGCATGAATGCTGTGATTATACCTTGCAATGGTAGTATGATAATGATTGCATGAAGTAAATGAGTTTTGGCATATACTGATGTGACTAACGGCTGGAAGTATTTGAATTAAATTTTTTTCTGAAAATATTTCAGTGATGGTTGTAGCAATAAAAAGGTTATATGCATCCAAACTTACCAAGTGTTTGGTTAATTGAAGCTCATGTTTTAGGTAGATTATTTCAAGCACGGAATTGAGAGGTAAGACCCTGACCAATGCCAGAATCTACCATGTGAAAGAGCTTGTTAAATTTGAATTGTGAATTTCAAATTTAAGGAATTGCTCACAACTACTAGTCACTATTTGGCTTGCACAAGATTGTGTTTGGTTGGTTGAAGCTCATGTTTCAGGTAGATTATTTCAAGCACGGCATTGAGAGGTAAGACCCTGACCAATGATAGAATCTACCATGTGAAAGAGCTTATTAAATTTGAATTGTGAATTTCAAATTTAAGAAATAGTTGACAACTGCTAGTAACTACTGGCTCGCATAAGCTTGTGTTTGGATGTTTGAAGCTTATGTTTCAGGTAGATTATTTTGGGCATGGCAGTGAGAGGTAAGACCCGGACCAATGCCAAAATCTACCATTTATGAGAAGAAGTATCATGATTGTGAAAGTAGTTGGCATGCATGATGGGTTGTTAAATTTGAATTGTGAATTTCAAATTTAAGAAGTGCTAACGACTACTAATTATTGTTGGCTTGTATAAGATTGTGTCAGGAGGGGCACATGGTAAGTGGGTAATCATGTTATGATAATAAGCATAAAATTATAATGGGCATAGTAGTGTTTCTTACAAGAGACCCACAATCGAGCAAGTCAATTCTTGTAATGGAGAGAATTGTAAATTCTTATTGAATTTGACTACCAATGTCATTGCTTGGTTATGGAACAATCAATTGGGATTGTAGTATCAGGTAATGACTGACTGTTTGGCTATTTGATGAATGTGTCAGGAGTGCACACTGCAGGAAGATCATGTGTGATGACCAGCAAGAGCCAAACTTCATGGGAAGGTTTTCCCTTGGAAATGGGTTTCGGGTGAAACGCCATTGGACATCTTGGAAATGTCTCATCTGCACTACATGTTTGGTAGTAACATGAGTGAGATGGTATGGGTTATGTCAGCAAGACATGTGTGAATGTGAAATGTAAAAAGGAGTTGGGGTGGCTAACTGAGGGACTGTTAACTCAGGGAAGGAGCCTCCATTCCTCCTTAACAAAGGCATACTGTGACGGCAAATGGATAAGTGTTCTGTGACCCTTGCTATGAATATGCATGTTTAATTATTAAATTTCATATGAAGAACATGTTTTGATTTAATATCCATTATGACCGATTGCTTGAGTATGCATAGGGCCTACATGGCACACACCGAAGAAGAGTGCACACTTTTCCGATGTTGAGTCATGAAAGGGTTATCGATATTGATTACACTCTAGGGAGTGGACCCACTCCTGGTGTCTCAATACTTGATAGTGAATGATGAGAAATGTGATTATAGTTTTTGAGCAATAACGCTGATGGGTTTGCTTGTATTGCTTGTGTTGCTTGTGTTGACAGGATAAAGGTAAAGGTAAAATGGTAAATGGTTGTTGTGAGGGTTTGCGGAGTAAGGGTTCTTGTTGATATAAGTGTATGTTGGTATAAGTGTATGTTGGGCTGTTATATGCCTAGGGATCCATAGTAGATCCTAGACCTAGAAATGGTCATGATAAAGTCCCAAGCCCAGTTGACATGATTGTGTACTGGATGGACATTAATTATTTGATGTTGAGGAGAAGCCTACGTGCTGACCTAACATCTAAGTCCATAGGCGATCCCAAGGCTTGCGAAGCGAAGCAGGATCCTGTGGATGAACGAGGAAATGCACAATACATATAAGTATTGGATTATTTTGCTTATGAATATACTTGTGTATATGATCTGGTTATGATGTTTATCTCTAGAGCAAGATAAAACTGATGAGAATAAACTAAACATGTGAATCTATTCAATGTTGGATATAGGTATCACTGGAAGCGAGGACTATGAGAGCATCCTAGGGGTGCATGTGGACATGTGACTGTCCTGGAAAGCTAGGGTTGAGCGGTAATGAAAAAGGTGCTAGTAAGACGGGGGAGTCCTAGCAGCCGAGACAAACCATGTGGAGAGACTCCATGGTTTAGAGGTCTAGAATAGACCAAAGACACTAAGTGTCATGACCAAGAAGGATTGGTCCAGCATTCACGGTGAAGTGAAAGAGGCTAAGAGCATGAAAAGCCATAGTGATGGTGTGGGTTCCAGGATGGAACAAAACAAAGAGGAAAAAAAAATCTTACTGCTCTCCTTTGCCTTTTGATTATATATATACATATATATGTTTATGCATTGTGAAAACAAAATATTGTTGAATGCATGTATGATTGAGAATGAAATGTGTGTATTGCTTAAGTAAATTTGTGAATGCTGGAATAGTTAATTCCCTTCCCAGGAATGGACATGAATGAGTTAATGGGCCTATTGGGAAGGCATGAAAAATATGAAAGTCTCCTTGATAAGGCTTGGACTGTCATGCCAAATGGGGAAATTAATTGACTGATTTTAATGTCTATATAATGCTTGGTCTGATAGAATTTCAATGGTGCATTTCACAGGTGAGAAAGGTGAAACTAGGTGGTGCACATTGATCATGGCAGCAGATCAAAAGTTATTGGACTTAGCTGGAAGTCTCCTTCAAGTGATTGCCAAGACCCAAGACAATCTTGGGAAGATGCTCAAGTTATAGAAAAGGCAGAGTGAAATGAACCACCATATTTTGCAAGACTCTATTGGTTTGCAAAGGGAGGTGAAAAGCCTTCTTGGAGCAATCGGCAAGGGAAAGGAAGGTGGATCAGCAACGGGACAATTGTCCAAGCTACTCGATAGGAAACGGTACAGGCATGAGACTCAAAGGAAATTGAGCAGGTAAAGATGAAGCAACCAGTGAGATGCTGGAGATGCGGAGGACATCATTTACACCGGGACTACCCAATGAGAGAACATGATGAAGGCAATAGCCACAAAGTTCCTAGACTTTGGGATGAGCTGAAATCTAAGAACCAGCAGGAGAAGTCCATGGAATCCAAAGAGCTTGGTTATGAACGTTCAAGGTAGATGATTGAACGTGGGACAGATCTGCAATTTTAAAATTTTGATGTGCAATTATATATGTATTGTATATATATGTAATGGAACACCGAGGACGGTGTTACTCCAAGGGGGAGGGGAATGTAATGTCCCCGGTTTTGACCCCGTTTGCATGATGTATATATTGTAATTAATCGTGGTGAGGAGCTCAAGGCAAAAGCCCCACCATCAATTTGGTTGTGTGTGTGTTTCGGCAATGGGGATAGTTGCCGATGGTTTATCATGCCATAGGCACATTATAATTCGGCATCATGTAAATATGCACATCAAATAAAATAAACCACAACCAGCTACGACATTGCAACGTTGAATGAAAAGGGCATGATTCCAAAGGATAAGGGGTGGGGGATGTCAACCTTGGTCTATGGGGGAAAAATCCATATGTTGCCACCTTGTTTAAATTGCCATCTTCCCTTGTCAACCTATTTATTGCTTTGTTTTGTTAGTTGAGGGAGTTAATGTTTTGGGGAGTGGGTGTGGCAGGACTGTCAGTCCTTGCCTACACACACACTCCACTTCACCACGATTCTTCCATTCTGGTCTGCTCATCCTCACCTTCACGAGTGTGGTCTGTTGGTTCCACGCGATGGTCTGTGGATTCGCGCGCAAGCTGGGATCCTCACACAGAGAGGCGTTCTGTCTTCCTCGTGCACCAATTGGGTTCTTCTTTTTCTGTGTACTCACGATTTGGGTTGCTATTGTTCTTCCATGATTTCAGATGACTGTTGGGAGTTCGTCCTTCTTCCATTTCGGACTATTGTTTCCCACACTTGCTGGCTGCGTCCTTTCTCCTCACGCGCAGGGATTTTGCGTTGGAATTTCTCACGTAGGGAGCAAGAGAAATCGTGGCTGTCCCTTGGGAATTTCGGGTGCAGGAGCCATTTCGTGCTCAGGGACTGTGTGTAAGTTTCCTTACTGATTTGTGGCCGTGCATATGTTTTCCTCTGTGTTTTGGGGTCTGGTGCAAGTTGCTCTCACGCACAGACCATTGGAGTCATTTTCCATGTTGTGAGCCATGCTCACTGATTTCGTTTTGGGACTGTTGTCTTCCCTGTGTTTTGTTGGTTGTGGTGCTCAAATTCGTTTTGGGCCACTGCGGATTTCTAATCTGTTGGTTGAGTTTCCCTATTTTGGGACTGGGGATTGTGGCTATCATTCATTGTGAGTTTGCCGCTGCTGAAGTACCCTGGTTTTGGGTTGCAGCCAAGTTGCTTCGGCCACTGTAGGGCCAAGAACAACTCTGTGTTGCCTTGTGGACTTGAGCTTTGCTCCTCTTCTATTTGGGATTATCTCTGGTTGTCTTTGCCTTCTTCATAGGACTGTGAAGGGATTGTTTTGCTGCAGGTATGCAGTGGTTGGTATTTGGACTGTGCTGGCTTGGCCGTTTGTTGAAGGATTGTCAAACCCAGCTATGTTTGGTTTGCTGATTCTATCCCCTTGGTTATGTGTAAACCTCCAATTGACCCTTAGTCCTTAAGGAATCATGCCCAGCTCGGGGGTGGCAGCGTTGCTGAGATATTGATGAGCACGCCGGCCTATGGTTGGGTGGAACGTTGCAGCAACGTAGCTGGTTGCGGTGAGTTCTTCATTGAAAGATAAGTGCTACTCGTTACTTCATCTCTGCAATTGATATTGATGTTTAATGAATTATGATGAACATGCTGAATGATGGTTTATGAATATGTTTACTTCTACTGAATGATTGGGAAATTATGCATCTTGGTATGATGAATCATGCATCTTGCTGTGTATGTTTAAGAAATTTAATATCAGCATTTGTATTGCTTATTTTCATGGGGTTGTTTGCCCGTATGCTTGGTGTTCGTCGTGTCCTCTTCGCCGGTCTAAGGGATGGGGACGTGACAGATTACCTTCAACAGACTCTGGGAAGAGTGCACACAAGAAGAAGAGAAAAGAAGATGGGAGCAACTGAATATCAAGCTCTCATGATTTAAAGAAGATCCCTTAAGCGATGAGGAATATGAAGGACTCAATTCTTGAAGAACATCTTATCCATGTTATCATTTGGATAGGAAATGATAATGTCATGAATGAAGAAGACGATGAATCTAATGGCTCAAGAAGGAGTCTACCCATGAAACAAATAAAGATAAGTTGTGAATTGTATTTTCCTATATATCTAGTTGTTTATATGACATTGTTTATTTATTATGCATGATAGAATTGTTTCATTAATGACAGTATACTACTAATATGCATCTGATGGGTAAGTATCCCATGGTGCTATACAACACTCCATTGCTACTTATCTAGAATAAAACCTCTTTGCTGACATATTGGATTAGTGCACAATCTCAATGATGTCATGGTAGAGATGGAAGGCATCTAGAAAGTTTCCGTGAGATATGGATGAATGTTGTATTCGCTAAAATGGTTGCATGATTATATCTTTATGCATAAGAATTTGTCGTTATGAATATGCCTTATGAAAATTTTCTAACCATACAACTAATGCATTTGACATGTAGGAAAGATCACATACAATCTCCTACAAGAAAAGAAGGATGAGACTTGTTCAGAAGAAAAAGTGACGAAAGTTCAAGAAATAATCCAAAATGAAGAATAGTGTGACAAGACTTCAAGAGGCCCAAGACACACTCTAGTTATGTGACATTGTTGAGCGACATAATTGATGTAGAGCCTTCCAGCTATGAAGAAGTAGCCAAGAGGAAAGGGATGGAGAGTACCAGTTCAAGAAGAATGATTTCTAGGATGTGGTATCAAGACTTGAAGGGAAGTCTGTAGTGGCTGCCATATGGATCTACAAGATCCAGCATGCAGTAGATGGCAACATTGTGGGATACAAGGAAAGATTCGTAGCACGAGACTTCTCACAGAAAGAAGGCATAGACTACGAAGAGACATTTGCAGCCACTGGAAGTTAAGACACATGATAGGTAAAATCATGTGTGAAAATTAAAGAAGGCCTTGTATGAGCTCAGAAGGAACCCATGGGATAACACATACATGAGGAGCTTGAAGATCACCTAGAATGATGAAGATCTTAGATAAATGATGTATTGTATGGGTATATCTTATGGTATTATGTTGTAATGGTGCCTACTATGGATCAAACCCCTAGTGACCCCCTTTCAGTTATTATCATGATATATCTAATGTCATATTTGGATTTCCACCTTAGGGAGGCATCCTTGAGAGAAAGTGTGCCCCTTTTAATGTGGTCATCTCGATCCATGCATTGATCCTTATATTCATGATCTCCACCATTGATGATTTCTTAATCTCATTCGTTGGATGATAGTTAGGTAAAATGTGAAAACATTCTTGATCTATTGAAGAGATGTGATCCCCCCAGTTTAAACCATGAGCTCTTGCACCGTAATATTGAATAAAGAGTTTTTTTGGGACTACACACTTGTTTCTTGTTTGATGAATGAATAAGATGATGACTGACATTGTTATTATTCTGCATTGAGATCAATCAAACATAGATTTTGTACATTTTCTTGTACATGTTTATCTGCAGGTTGAAAGAGGCGTTTATGAGAGAGGTGCATTGTTGAGGAGACTCACTCTGTTGTCGAAACTCAATGTTGATTTTTAGGGAGTAGCAACTTCTTCATGATTTATTTTCCTTGCATTTTCTTTAGTTTGCAGATGTCATTTATTTGTCATACTGATTGACTTCTTTGGTGGGACAGGTACAAAGGGGGTGCTAGGATCACTCACTAAAGCAACAATTCATCAAAATCTTGCTAAGCATGAGATCGGACCATATTAATGTATGATTGATTAGAAAAGAAACGGTTTTGAGTGCCTCAAGCAATCTTAGGATCACTCAAAGTTTCATTTTGTCCCTATGGAAATGGATCCTTAAGGACCACATGACATTTATTTAACAACTTCTGATCTTGCTCCATGACAAGGCATTTATAAGTTAAGTGATCTTTGTGACAAAGTTTGTAAGGAATTTTCACTTTCTTCGTCACCCGCCCCCTCCTAAGCATTGTTCATGGTTTAGGTTTATTTTGTTTTCCCTCTCCCTTCTTCACCTTGTTCTTCTTCCCACCGGGATGATGAGTAACCTTTTAACTAGATTGTGCGTTATAAACATTTTCATTTTAAGGGGAGGAGGTGGTATCATTAGATTCCCCTAGGGTGGACTGCTTCACCAATAGATAATGTATTTACTTTGCTAAGGATTTCACATTAGGTGATTCAATTGAATCCTCAATTCCATTGACATGCGGTACAGGCTTAGGTTTCACAAAGTCAATGTTGGATCTCAGTGCATCAGGTATAATTTCATAAAGGATCCAAGAGTAAGCATAAATGAGATCAAATTGTTAGGCCCTTTGAATGGCTTCCTCTTTAGTTGCTATCCACGAAGTAGAAACATCTTCTGAAATATATGGAAATAAATATTTCAAAAACCATTATAAGAGAAACTCGGGAGGAATGTTGGCTTTAATCATCCTCTTCCATCTTCTCTATTCTTAAATATGGTCATAAATGTGCGTAGCGTTATTTTGCATAAATGTTGACAAAATATTTGTAACAACATTATACCAGACATGAAGTCAAAAGTGGTTAAGAAAAATTGTTGCTAAATCAAGGAAACTATCATAAGTGGCAGATGGAATTTCAATGTACCATTTAGTCGCCACGCTCATTAGATTTATTTGAAAAATATGTAGCCGAATCGAATCATCGTTCAACGAATTTGAGGAGCACCATAAATAAAATGTAGTGCCATCATCACCAGGATCCTCTCTGGTTTTTTCTTCAAACTTAGGGATGTCTAAAGGTAATTTAATTGGAATTGGTGGCCAAGTCGGGTCATGGCGCACAGGGTCATCACTACAAAAAAATATCCTTTTGGGGGGAGTTTTGTTAAACCCCCCCCCCCCCCCCCCCTCCCCCCCCCCCCAAAAAAAAATAGGTCTTTGGGGGAGGTACTTAAAATCCCCCCTCAAAAATCCTGAGAATTTGAATTTTGGGGGCGGTTTTTAAACCCCCCCCCCCCGAAAAAAAAAGTCTTGTTGGAATTTTAAGTGGGTCTTTCGAAAGACATGTTATAATAATCAACCCATAGTTACCTACATTAGACATTAATTTAATTATTTTTTGTCTTATTACCTAGATTCCTAGATTCCATTCTATGCTAGTTGCCTTCTACATGTCCTAGAATTCAACACATGCTAAAACTGAGTCATGGAGTGCTTGGGAAACATCTTGGAAACCAATTTTAGAATGACTACTTTATTCCAGATTGTATAAAGCGCATATTTTCTTTTTCTGAAAAGTTGCCTTGCTTTATAGCTGATTTAAGGCAAAAGGAAAAGCTAGTCTAGGTGTAACTGCCTTGTTTTTTTCCCACATAATCCTCCCTCCTTTTATCCAAATAAAAGAATGTATGAGTTGTCTTTCCATCCCTCTTTATCTTTCCCACTTGACTTAGCAAATTCATGAGCATCTTCATAGGTTTGGAAACTGCTTTATGCACCTATGTGGGATTTGACTAGATTTGGTAAGCCTTCTTTTTTACTATTTCGAATGGCATCCTTATGCATTTGAACCTCTCATGTAATTATATATTACATCATCCTATTAATTCACAAGGTTGACTATTGTACACTTACTAAATACAGATTAGTGTTATGCTCCAATTTCAGTCTCCTTTAGTGTTAATTTTGCATGTTTGATTATCAATTTTTTTAGTGTAATTGTTCTATCTCTTGGGTTCAATTTCCACATGGTATCAAATCCTTTCTAGATCGATTTATCTCCTTCCAAATTGTTATTGCAGGTTCAACATCATTGAATGGGAGTGCATTCTTCTTACTAGAGGGCACAACTACTGAGCTATGGACCAATCTCAGAAGATCGTCTTGACTCCATTCAATTTCTTTGAGTGGAAAGATGAGATGGAGATATTGTTCAGAGAAAAAGGTCTCTATAGGGTGACTATGGAAACTGATTCAAATCCCAATGCATTTGCAGAGAAAATTAATGGCACAATAGGAGGGATGAGCCCTATGGTATTTTGTGTCTTAGCATTTCAAGAGACCTCCTCTTCCATCTTGATGGATTGACATCACCTAATGAAGTGTGGGACAAGCTGGAAGAGAATTTTGGAAAGATAGATGAGATGAGAGGACATGAAATTGAGAATGAGGTGATCTCCTTGAGTCCCAGTAGCTTCGAATCATTTTAAGTCTACTTTTCCAAGTTTAAGGCCCTTTTTTTGAAGCTACAACAGTGTGTGATTGAAAAGAAGGAAGAGAAACTAGTCTTGGCCATACTCTCTAAGCTTGGTCCTAACTATTCAATGTTTGCTTTGAACTTCCATGCCACCAAGTTGACAGCTCGAGCCTGGAAGATGCCTAAGATTACAGAGTTCATGGAATCCCTCACACAGGAGCAAGATAAGTTGGTGATGATGGGAACCATCAAACCTTCCAAAGACCAAGATTTGCTTGTTGTAGATTCGAGGTGGATTCAAAAAGAAAGAAAAAATCTAAAAACCCACCTAAGAAAAGGAGACAAGTCAAAGTATCAAGAGGAGCCTCAAATATCCAAGAAGAACTCCCAAAAGAAGAAGAATAAAGGAGAAATGAGCAAGTGTGCATACGTCATTAAGGGCTATCAACCTGAGATATATTGTATGAAGAAGAAAATTGAAAAGGTTGACCCAACTCCTGGAGAAGAATAACATCTCCCTTCCTGATTTCTCAAAGAAGAAGGAAGGAGGATCAAATTCAGAAGACAGAGAGAGTACGTGCCTTTGTTATTGGCACATCAAGCTCACCTAGCTTCATCATAGAATTTGGAGCTTCTATACATATGGTTTCGACAAAGGATACATTCTCCTCTCTTGACATGTCGAAAGGTCTACCAATAGTTTTGGGAGATGACTCTCTCACTGACAGTTTGGGGAAGGGTAGGATTGATCTTGACCATGGTATTTTCAATAATGTGTTGTATGTTCCAGGTCTTTCCTCTAATATCTTGTTAGTGTATCAGATGACTCATACTGGGTCTCCAAAGAAGGTCATATTCTCCCTCGATGATGTTGAAATCACTGAGATTTTGAATGGTAAATTCATAGAAAAAGGTGTTGTTGATCACACTTCGAAGGTATACAAGTTTTCCCATTTTCTACCCTACTCAAACCCCTCTGCTCTCCTGATTCATGCTAATGAAGAAAGCAAGCTTTGGCATGAAATATTTGGCCATATTAACTACAAGTATCTTTCTTATTTGAGTGAAAAAGATATGGTTATAGGGTTACCAAAGATCAAGTTTGCTAAGGGAGTCTGTCAAGGTTGTATCCTAGGAAAACACTCAGAGCACAAGGATGAGAAAGCTAGTCATGAGAGAACCTTTGCACCTCTTGAGTTGATCCACAATGACATTGCTGGTCCATTACCTCATATGTCTATGACTCAAGCCAAATATGCAGTGACCTTCATAGATGACTTTTCCAGGTATTGTTGGGTTCACTTCCTAAAGCATAAGTCTAAAGTTTTTGACCTCTTCAAAGTCTTTAGACCCTTGGTTGAAAACCAATCTAGGAGGAAACTCAAGATCCTCAGATATGAAAATTGTGGTGAGTCTGTCAAGTCTAAGTTCATTTAGTATTGCAAAGATGTAGGTATTCAGATGCAGCATTCGATCCCTTACACACCACGACAAAATGGTGTTGCCATGAGAAAGAACAGATCACTGAAGGAGATGGAAACCTGCATGATGGACGCTAAGAACTTTCCACCAAAGTTTTGGGCAGAGGCTATAAACTATGAATCCTACATCCAAAATTAGGTGCCTCATAAGAATCTTGATGGTATGACTCCTTTTGAAGTTTGGAGTGGGCACAATCGAGATGTGACCCATTTCAATATTTTTGGCTCAAAGGCTTGGGCTAGAATTCCAACTGAAAAGAGGAAGGCTTTGCAACCCCAAAGCCAAGAGTGCCTATTTGTTGGGTATTCTGAAGATTCAAAAGGGTACAATATGATCAACTTTATCACTAACAAATATTTCATTGAAAGAAAATTTTTTTGAGTTGAGTGATGACAGAAGATAAATAAGAAAAAAATAGAAAAAATTATGTATTCTTGTTAAAATTTACATATTTAGAATCTGCAAAAAAAACCATATCTATTTCTAAAATCTCATAAAAAATGGAGGTGTGCAACATAATCAGACGAACCGCTAAACACAAGAATATTGAAAATTTGGATATAATGCTGAATTAGCCATGGTTTATCATACTCCAAGGCACATGCATGCTGAATCCAAAGCAAAGTACAAAGCAGACACATAGGCATAGGAATTCCACGAAAGCATGGGTGGAGGCTTGGCCTTATCATTTGGAGGGAATAAATTTTTGAATTTAAACAATACGCGAGCGTGATTTAGTTAAACAAAATGCTTGCGTGTTTTATATAAACAAAACACGTGCGTGTTATGTACAAACCAATCGCGTCCACGTTTTGTAAAATAAAAAATAGTGCTCATCTTCATCATCATCATCATCATCATCACCTTCATCTTCGTCATCTTCATCATCTTCCTCATGTTCATGTTCATCATCATCATCATCATCTTCATCATCATCATCATCATCAACATCATCATCACCATCGTCGTCATCATCATCACCTTCATCATCATCAACATCATCATCATCATCAACATCATCATCATCATCACCATCAACATCATGAACATCATCATCACCATCATCGTCATCATCATCATCAACATCATCCTCATCATCATCATCCTCATCCTCATCATCATCATCACCTTCCTCATAATCATCATCATCATCAACATGATCATCATCATCATCATCATCATCTTCATCATCATCATCATCATCCTAAACATCACCATCATAAAAATCATCATCACTACCATCGTCATCATCATCATCAACATCATCGTCAACATCATCATCATCTTCATCATCTTCATCTTCATCATCTTCATCTTCTTCATCAACATCATCATAACCACCATGATCATTGATCATCGATCATCATCATCAACATCGCCATGTTCATCATCATCATCTTCATCATCTTCATCTTCATCATCATCATCATCATCATCATCATCATCAACTTCATCATCATCATCATCATCATCATCATCATCAACATGATCATCATCATCACCATCAACATCATGAACATCATCATCACCATCGTCAT
>LPNX010201082.1:86651-101061 GCA_001517045.1 Pseudotsuga menziesii
CATCATCACCATCGCCATCATCATCATCATCATCATCATCATCATATTCATCATCATATTCATCATCATCCTCATCCTCATCGTCATCATCACCTTCAACATCACCATCATCATCATCAACATCATCAACATGATCATCATCATCACCATCAACATCATGAACATCATCATCACCATCGTCCTCATCATCATCATCATCATCATCATCATCATCATCATCATCATCATCATCATCACCTTCCTCGTCATCAACATCATCATCACCATCATCGTCATCATCAACATCGCCATGATCATCATGATCATCTTCACCATGTTCATCTTCATCATCCTCATCATCATCATCATCATCATCATGTTCATCTTCATCATCATCATCATCATCTTCGTCTTCATCATCATCATCATCATCAACATCAACATCATGAACATCATCATCATCAACATTATCACCATCGTCATCATCGTCGTCATCATCATCATCATCATCACCTTCATCATCCTTATCAGCATCATCACCATCAACATCATGAACATCATCATCATCCTCATCATCATCCTCATCATCATCCTCATCCTCATAACCATCGTCACCATCATCATCACCTTCATCATCATCATCATCATCATCATCACCATCAACATCATCTTCATCATCTTCATATTCATCATCATCATCGTCTTCATCATCATCATCACCTTCATCATCATCATCGTTGTCGTCACCATCGTCATCATCATCATCATCATCACCTTCGTCATCATCATCAACAACATGATCATCATCATCACCATTGCCATCCTCATCATCATCATCATCATCAATATGATCATCATCAATATGATCATCATCATCATCATCATCATCATCATCATCATCAATATGATCATCATGTGTTTTCATATGCTTAAATCATATTCCAATTTGGAATTTTATCCCACTAAACATTTGTATACAAAAATTCCAATAATTATGCTTCTCTCTCACAGTTCTCCATCAATAGTAGACCATTCACATAGTGAAAGTGACTCAATTTCCACTACCTTGTCACTAGATTCAACCAAAATTCTTTATATACCCTCAAACTTGTGGCCTTGTATGAAATCTATGATAATATGCAAGCATGTTGGTTTTCAACTTAAAAGCATAACCAAATGCCTACTTATGAAACATGATGATATGAGGGTATGCATGTGATGGCCATTATGTGGAGGCCCTCAATCTCTATTGTCAAATGCAAGAGGTAGGTAGACAACCAAAGAGCTATATATATCCTGTTATCCCTAAAGTTGAACCTAGACTACGGGATTCAAGCTTAAGGAAATCTTTGTTTAAAAATGCATAAATAAGATAAAATCAAATTGGAAACACAGGCTGGTATAAAACTTAGGGCTAAAAGAACCTCCCAGCACTTGAAGGAACTAGGACAATCTTACTTGTTTGTACAGTAAATACAGTTTAGAAATGAAATCAAAACATCACACACTTTACAATGAACATAGCTGGTATATATCACAGATGGGTAAATACAAGTATTTATCAGAAATTCAAAGCATTAAAGTAAAGGCTGGTATGAATCAGAGTTGCAGGGAAATTCAAACAAACACTGTATAACATGAAAGCAATCACAAAGTTCAACACCCAGGTACTATGATCCTAAATCATGAAGTGAAACTGTCAATGTTTATAAAAATGAAAGATAACTGTCAACTCATAATAAGAATTATGTATTGGAATGTGAATGACCAAGTACATAAAAGATTTACCAAAGATACAATTTATGCAATACAGAAACAAATCAACATCACGTTTATTCAAAACTAGAACCTGTCATTGAAGCTGCAAAGAGTTCATGATATACAGATGTATTTACAAAAGATCCAGCATAGCTCCCAAAACTGCCAACCTCACAGTCCCCGCGTTCTCAAGAAAGGAAGAACACTCTCCTTCTGCTTTCCAGCCCTTAGCTGGGACCTCCCGCTCTTGAAAAGCTCTGCCCACCAGAACCCCTTTTATACATTAACAGAACTCTTTATGTGATTACAAAACCCTCAAATCTTTCATATATTCCATCTTTCTAGTGCACAATCCCCAAGTTAACAATTTGTTCCTGTTTGATAGGGTGTAGATGCTTTTCCTTTTGGCGAATTGGGAAACCAACGTTACCTCTCAGGCACCAATTTGTTGATGTTGGCAAATCTCGCCAATATTTTGTGGCTTAATGACAGATCAAGAAGTGAAGCTGGCTGTTTTCTTTAATGCTGTACATTCGTGGCAGATTTTTGATGAGCAACTGTCCTTGAATGAGATCCATTCAAATTCTCTTTGCTGCTCAAAGTTGTTAACTAAATCCCTGATAATCTGGAAACGATAAGATCTATCCTCTGTTTTTTAATGATGTATATCTTCTTAATCAATCTCTGATAGACTTGCAATTCCGGCTTCTAACCCCATTACAAACATTTAGAAACATTTTGTACTACAATCTCCAACCTATTCGAGATAAGATGAAACAAATCAACTAGCGTGATCCATTAAAGTATGCCCGGTGCAGATACCCTGAGTTTCTACACGTACAACACCCTTCTTAAATTCGAAAAGATGAGGTTTAAGTAAGGCTGCAAAACAAGTGGGATCGTGTAGATAAATCCCATGTAAGCCATCCGACTTCACATGCCAATCATTGTAGAACTGACAAATATTATAGATATATCTTCATATCTTCCTCCTGAATCCCGTAATTTACACAAGTTCTGCTCAATCATCAAAACCTGTGTGGTAACATTTAGGCCAATTACTACGATTTCTGCTCCACAAGTGAACACAATATCAACAGCTTCAGGATCCCCATAAACATTAGCTTCTGTAGTAGGGTTTATGTTGCCACTAGAAAAAAAATGAACCGCCGAGTATGACTATCTTTTTTACTTTGCTTTACTTGGCTGTCAATTACACAAAAATAATAATACAAGCCCATCCCAACTATAGAAATTAATATTCCCAGAATATTCCTCCAACTAAATGGATCCTGAAGTAAAATGTAGCCAAATGCCAGAACCAAACAAGTCTTCAAGTGTCCTAGAACTTGATATGTGACTGGAGATGTCTTCCCGATCCTCCATTCTAGTAATAATGTTGGACACCTGTACCATACATATCAAGCAAAGAAATAGATTGAAAAAAAGAGAAGGGTTGTTGCACTCGATGTGATACACATGTAGCTGAATGTATAGAGAACCAACTTTCCATTGCCCAATCTTGATAAGATTTACCAGCCTTTAATAGATAAGCATTGAAACTGTCATCTACCCTTAAAACCAGCTCAACACCATTAACTAGTTCACAGAATTCATCAATGTTTCCCCCATACTGCACTTGGTTATCCAGCATACATTTTATAACATATTTTTTGCAAAGGATGCATATTTTAACTGATTTTGCCTAAAATTGTTCTGCGGGACAGCTTGACAGATGACACCCGAGACTGCGAATTGACCTTTGAATCTAGCATAATGTTGCTCGTCATCAATGGAGATAGACAGTGAACCAGCAAGCCTGCGAATACCCTTCTTCCATTAACCAGTAGAATGATAATATGCTGCCAGTTTGGAAGGGCGCTGCCAGTTTGTAAAAACTCACCCTGTAATACATACTATTTTGCACATACATGGGTTCTTAGTTGATGAATGGAAATTTTAATGATTTTAGGTAACCAAGGGAATCATAAGGGCAAGCAATCAATCATAAAACATAAAACAAAATCAAAATTAAAACAACAAAAACCAATCCAAATCAAAATTTCAAAAATAAACAGGTAAAACAACCCTAGAGATAACATATCCCTTTGTGCTCAAGTCCTATGCTTCTCACTTTGTTGGCTCTTGAAGAGTGAAAGTAAATTCATCCTTAAACAATTGACATTGGACATAAATATGATGCTTTCTAGGGGCTTCCCTCATAGATATGTACGATACATATAGGGAATTAGATATTGCACATGAAATGTTTAACAAAATATGTCTTAAAGGGATGTGACATCGTGGAATGCCATGATTTCCAAGTATGTAGACAATGGTTGTCTCAATGAGGCCTTAGAGCTCTTCAAGAAAATGCAACAATATTATGTAAAGTCAAGACTCAAACCATGTCACCATCGTCACCATGCTCTCAACATGCACATATCTCATAGATACCATAGCTCCACACCTTAACTTTCATTGGCATGTATACTGTGAGATATGTGGAGGTTCCATTGTCTCTACAATGAGTCAAGGGGATCCCTCACCACTTTTCTCTAGTACCTAGACTAGAATTATCTAGCTCTTTTGATGAGCAAAGCACAAAGTTTCAGTGGGTAGATTATATGTGGTCCACCCAAGACAAACCATGTCTATTTGATCACTTCATATTTTTCCTCAATCTCAACAATAGATGACCATAACCATCATGCATAGTCGAAAGTGACATCCACTTCCAAATTGGTGATACCTTTTAGTTTTTCTACATTAATTTTATTAGGATATTTATCTAAAAGAATAACAAGCACAACAATATATCAAAGATACACAAGAGACGCAAGACACAGATATTTTCATCGAGGAAACCATAAAGGAGAAAACCCCACAAACATCCTGAGAATAGTTTTGTCACTAAGACAATATCACAAGATGGAAAAACCCAAGAACAATATGTCTCTCTATCTTCCTCCTCATGCTCTCTCTCCTAAAGCGCGCATGAGAGAGTGTGAGTTGTGTATCAAATGAGGAGGGAACCTTCCTATTTATATCCTTTTGTTGAGTGATTTACTCAACCAACTAGGTCGTCCAGAATACCTAATTGGGGACTACCTACCTAGGAATAATTCAAAGTACAATTTCCTTCATTTATTCTGGGGACTATTTCCCCGACTTATAATATAGGGTTTACCTCAATGACCATACATACTAATGACATAATAAAAGGAGGGAACAACAATATACAATAATAATATACATCATAATCTCTTCCGAAGTTACAATTACAAGAACACTCCCTCTTAACAAGGATGGTATTCTCTTTCCACAGTCATCAATACATATGGTCACGTCATCATAGTTGAATCGTCATCGGCGTTGCTTCCATAGTTCTAATCTTGTCGATCATTCAATAATGACATATGTCCATCTATCTATAATAGGAAGTTTCTATAGATCCATCCTTGTTTCATGGAGGGTGTAGGCCTAGTCCTCATCTAGGTATTCATCATATACACAAGCAATCCATCATGTAGGTATATCCTAGGACCATTCATTACATTTCCACAACAATCACCTGTGTCTCATACCATGAGCTCGTTGTATCTGCATCATCTCGTCATCATACATGGAGCACAACCCATATGCATATCACTAACTATATGTGTTATGCCAACATAGGAGCACACCACGACTCATTACGTCACCAAGACAACATGTGTATACCTCTATTTGAGAATCCCCTGGGAGCACACCAAGTGTGTCATGTCTCTCCATGGTAAGCATACATTCTACAAACATAGGAGCACACCATGACTTATTTATGTCATCATTACAACCTATGTCTACCACTATGTGAGAACTGCCCAGGTGCACACCAAGTGCCTTGTGACCTCTCATCCTCTCATCATCTCCAACATGGGAACACACACACAAGGACTAATTACGATCGAATAACCTGTGTACCACTCCATGATATTTTCCATTCCAAGTCAACCTCAAGGACTTGTTACATCCAAATAACGTGCGTACCACGCTAGGATCTTTTTCATTCCAGGATAACGTTCAAGGACTTATTACATCCAAACAACCTACGTACCATGCCAATATATTTTTCGTTACAGGACAACCTACAAGACTGATTACGTCCAAGCAACCTACGTACCAAGCCAGGATATTTTATGTTCCTGGACAACCTATACTAGGATTGATTATGTCCGAGCAACATGCATACCATGCGAGGATATTTTACACTCTAGGACAACCCAAAGGACTAATTACGTCTGAGCAACCTGCGTACCACACAAGGATATTTTATACTCCAGGACAACCCATACTAGGACTGGTTACGTCTAAAAAACCTACATGCAGCGCTAGGATCTTTTACACTCCAGGATAACCCACATGACTGATTATATTCAAACAAACGGTGTACCACGCCAAGATATTTTCCACTCAAGGAAAACCTGTATACTTTCCCTTGTGAGATATCATGCTTCTGCGTCTTCTGGTCTCACCATATCTAGCATAGGAGCACGCCAGGACTGATTACGTCACCAAGACAACCTGCAGCTTTGACTATGCTAGAAATCATCACTCCCTCTTTCTAGGGTCCTTGTTCTGGATCTCACCAAGTCTTTCTTTGAAGTAATTGAACTTCACTCGCTCTAACGTCTTGGTCAACACATCGGCTATCTACTCGTTTGTTTCCACATGCTATAGCTTCATTGCTCCTCTCTGAACCATACAAAAATGTGGGTCGGATAAAAAAAATCAGGTAGTAGCTTTCAAATCCATATTACCTCTCAACTAGTTGAGTAGTATGCAACATATTTTTCCTCGACTATACTTAGCACCACACAGGACTACTTCCTACTAAACCAGGAGATTATACCGGATCCTAAACTAAAGCAGCAACTTGAAGTTCTCTTCCTATTAGTGGCGTTGCCTTCCCAATTTGAATCAAAATAACCATGTAGGCTAATCTTCTGATTCCTGTCATAGTTGATCCCATAGTCAACTGTACCCTTTACGTACCTCAATACATGCTTTGTAGTGATAATGTGAACATGTCTCTAATCCATCAAGAACTATCTCAAGGTGTTCACAGCAAAGCGTATGTCTAGTCTCGTATTCACCAAGTACATAATGAGCCAATCATCTGACAATACATCATGGAATCAAGTGTCTCTAATGATGAATCATGCAGTAGCTTCAAGTTGGATTCCTTAGGTGTGGTCATTGCCTTGCAATCCAACATTTTGAATCTCTTTAGAATCTCCACTACATATTTCCTTAACCAACGAAAAATATCATATGTACTCTACTACACCTCCATGCCCTAGGTTTTTCATCTCGATCTCAGTGGAAAGCTTCCTCTTTGCATCTACAGGTCTTCGACATATACCAGTATTTCGCCTTCAACCTTAAATTAAAGGTTGGAACCCACTTTACTCTTGGTAAATCCTAATTCCATCAGGAATTTTTCCATCCTACCATACCATATCAAGATTCTCAAACTCAGATATCTTCTGCGGTCACTCCCTCTGACGCAAAGCATCGTCCTTCGTATGCATTGTGTACTCTATGTATCGAAACATTCTATACTGGAATGATACGTAGATTCCTCTGGTATTGATCCTCTATGTATCCATCTATGTCATCTCTTAATTTCATTGGATACAGAGATCCTATATCTTGAACTTTGTTGAAAGTTCCTCTTGCACCCATATGTGATCTTGTCATCCTTTGGAGGCGTCCATATTCAAACTTGTAGCAAATGTTGATATCTACATCACTCTAGGTGATCTTCAAGCTCCTCATGTAATTGTATGTGCTTATCCATGGGTGCAATCTAACCTCCTACAAAGCCTTATGTGCACATGTGGTTCTCTGCTCAATATACACCTCTACTGGAAAAGTGTGTCTAGCCAATGGAGTATGTCATGCCATAGTCTACTCCTTTCTGAGAGAAACCATGAACCTTGGCTTCTATTTGTATTAACATTGCCATCTGATGCATACTTGATCTTTTAGATCCATATGGAAGACACTACGGACTTTCCTTTAGGTCTTGGAACTGCATCCTAGACATCATTCTCCATGATAAACTATTACTCTTTGATCATAGTCTCCTTCCATTTCTTCCCAGTTGCTTCTTCAAAGCTTGGAAGGATCTATATCAATGATGTCACTCAGCAATGCCACATAAATGGAGTCTGTTCGAGGCCTATTACTTTCTTTGGAATTCCTGCCATACTTTTCTTCATCTAGGATGATCTCTTGTTCCTAATATGGTCTTCATCTCTCAAGGTGGATCTATCGCTCTCTTTAGGTCATATCATGATTCTTATATTCTTATGAAGCTCTGTCTTCCACCATAGTGTCTCCAACCCTCAAAACTTCAGGTTCCTCTTCATGTATGTTTGTTGGAGTGAATCTTCTATTATAACTGTCATCACTTATTTTTCAAAACAAGTATCATCCTTTGTTTTCTTGTAGGTGATTGTACATGATCTTTCCTACAAGTCAAATTTAGTTGCATGATTAGAAACATTTCATAATTTCCAAAATCATATTATTAGTGATAAATTCTAATGCATAAAGATATATGTCACATATTCATGCAACTATCTTGGTCAATGCTACAATATTCATCCATATCTGTATACATACGGTAACTTTCTAGATGCCTTCCATCTCTACCATAACATTTATTAAGAGTGTGCACTATTATCAATAAGCCAACAAATAAGTTTCATTCTAGATAAGTAGCAATGGAATGTTGTACAACACCATAGGATACTTACCCATCCCATGTAAGTCAATAGTATATTGTTCATAAATGAAAGCATTCAAACATGCATAATACATCAATTGAATGTGCCTAACTAAACAATATCATTTAAGTAACTATATATATGAGAATTAAACACTTATATTTGTTTGTTTGGTGGGTGGACTCCTTCTTGATCTTGATATCCCTGCAAGAATAAATGGAGGCTTTAACAATGTGCTCTTCTTCATCATCTGATTCTGAGGATCTCTATTTGTGTTTCTCATGTTTGTGCAAGTCTTATGTGTACTGGTTCTGAATCTGAGCATCACTTCTTGATTCACGATTTCATTCCTTATTATCCAAATATCGATATGGATAAGAGTATGATCTTCGTCTTCATCGATAGAATTCTTCTATATCAAAGTACATATTCCTCATCACTCGAGAAATCTTCCTTTTCTTCACTGAATCTTTTATTCATTGGTTCATCATCTTTAGTGGTGTGAGCATGATGTATTTTATTGTTTGACTTGTTGTTGAAGGAGCCTTTGTTTCTCAGACTGTCTATGGAGTAGTGTCCTTTTTCATCATAAGTGTAGCATCAAGTATTGGAAGGATCTCTACTCAATTTATTTTGTCTTGTGTGATGATGGTCCTTCCTTCTGTTGTGATGATGGTCCTCCTTTTTTATATTATTTCTTCTAGTGTGAATTGTGAGAGCTTTATCTTCAGTTTCTCATATCTTCTCCTCTCTTGTTATGAGTCGAGCTTCTTCTTGTGTGCATTCTTTCCATATTCCGTTGAAATATATTATCTTCATTTTTGCACATATTCCTTGAATAAATGAATCCCATGATATTAAGAGGCCATTCAAGGTGTTCATAACAATCTCTCCTTCTTCCACATTCTCTTTGAATTCTTCAAGTTGTTCCTTTATTTGAGTAATCCTTGTGAAGTAGGACTGCATGGTCTCTGAGTTCTATACCTTCACATTCTTCAATCGGTTCCTCAATGTCATCTTTCTATTGAGGTTCTTTCCTTCAAACGGCTTCGTCAAAGAATTGAACACTTCCTTAGGTGTCTTCAAGGATGACACATGGGGGATGAGATGATCCTTAATAGAATTGTTGATGTATTTCTAACTTCAGACTGTACTCACTTATTGTATTTCATTGTACCCCAATGGAGATGTTTATTCCTCCGATCAGGAGAGTCATTAATATAATAAATTCATGTAAAGTCATTGAGGTTAACCCTCCATTGTAAGTCGGGGCAAAAGTCCCCACAATTGAGGGGTATTAGGGTTATTAGACTCTCCTAGTGAGGTCAGACCTGTAGAGTAATTATCAAGTGGAAAATAAGTATAAATAGAGAGTGAGACTCTCTATTTGAAACACACACAACTCAACTGTAGCGCGTGAGTGAGAGAGGAGGATCTCGCACAAGTGAGAGAGAGAACAGCTGTCGGAGATCATCTTTGTGTTTTTGGGTTTTACCTTTGCTATTGGTGCTCATTCTATCTCTGAGGAAGTTTTAGGGTTTTCTCCTTTATGGCTTCATCGAGAAAATTCTTTGTGTCTCTTGTATCTTGTGATTATTGATATGCATGCTATTCTCTCACATAAGATCGTAGACCATATTGATTAAATGATAAAAATATAGCATGGTATAAGAGCTAACCTGAGAAGAAGACACTGTTCAACTGTAGAATCTAGGTCTTCTTAATTTTTGGGTCTCTCTCCACATATCATCAGCAAAATGAGGCTGGGTTAACTCTCCATTGAAGGTGCATCTTTTTGTCGAAGCAAAATTTGATTTCGGGCATTTTCGGTTTTTTACATGTCACTGCTGTGGGAAATTAGGGCTTTTCATAGAAGAGGAATTATTGAGTGAGCCCAGCATAGGATTTCTCTCCTCCTCAAAATCTAAATTTAGATACCAAGATCGAAATTTTTGGTTGTGTATAACTTTGGGAAAGTCAAACCCTAATTTGACCCCGGACCAAAAAATCAACAACACAAAATATCAGCTCCAAATCCAGTTCAAGAATCTCAAATTGGTAAGATCTAAATATTTTGTATTTCCATTTGAGGTGCTCATTAAAATATTAATTAGATAAGTTTCACTCTACAGCTGAAATACAGTTGCAATGGCAGCTAATGGAAATTAGGGTTTCATGCTTGAAAACCCTAAAATACTAAAACAAGTAGTTTTGGTACATTTTCTATATATTGATATTGGAGAAGGATCAGGAGGCGAAACTTTTACAAGCTCAAGATAAATTCCTAATGTACCCTGTGTAAATGTTTTAGCCTCATATTCACTATATTTTGGGAGATATGATTCCTCCAAATCAAGGTTCCATCCTCTCCCGGGATGCATCCCTAAACAAGACACCTTGGGAGAATTGTTATATCTCAAGCTACGAAGGTCCTCATTAAATTTTGCAATATTTCCAATATAGGGCACGGACTTTAATTTATGTGGTAAACATTTCAGACCCCGAAGGTGAAATAGTGACACATGGAAGTTCGTACAAGTTCTCTATTCTGAACAGTCCTGAAATAAGTCACCTTGGGAAAACGTGCATAAATCCCAATTACTGAAACCAATTCTACTCTAATATTTGGTGTTAGAAAGAGGATATATAAAGATACCTCAGTGAAAATTTTCACACACAGAGGAGCAGTAATTTCGGAGATACCCCAGAAACAATATCACAACAATATCAAGCATGTATGTAGAAGAAATTGGAAAACTAGGGCTTCTTATTCTGAGAGATTCCCTCCATTGTTTTCAGAAAAGAATTACATTGGACAGCTCACCTTGAAGAGGCCCATATTTTTATCCAATCATAATTTTGAGATTCCAAGTTTTTAAAATTAGGGTTTATCTAACAAGCCCTAGATCAGTCAGCTCCGGAACCTCAAAATCGTAAGAAAGGTCTAGGAGCCAGAGGGAGATAATGATAAGGCCAGAACCAAGAGAATCATTACAGATTCTATTAAATATAATCTCATCCCTCATGTGACACCAAAAGGAAGTGTTCGATTCTATGATGAAGCAATATAAGAAGAATAAGATATTGTTATAACCACCTTGAATGGCCTCCCAGGATCATGGGATTCACTCATTCAAGGAATGTGTGGGAGAAGGTAGTGATTACCTTCAACAGACTCTGGGAAGAGTGAACACAAGAAGAAGAGAAAAGAAGATGGGAGCAACTGAAGATCAAGCTCTCATGATTCAAAGAAGATCCCTCAAGCGATGAGGAATATGAAGGACTCAATTCTTGAAGAACATCTTATCCATGTTAGCATTTGGATAGGAAATGATAATGTCATGAATGAAGAAGACGATGAATCTAAAGGCTCAAGAAGGAGTCTACCCACGAAACAAATAAAGATAAGTTGTGAATTGTATTTTCCTATATATCTAGTTGTTTATATGACATTATTTATTTATTATGCATGATAGAATTGTTGCATTAATGACAGTATACTACTAATATGCATATGATGGGTAAGTATCCCATGGTGCTATACAACACTCCATTGCTACTTATCTATAATAAAACCTCTTTGCTGACATATTGGATTAGTGCACAATCTCAATGATGTCATGGTAGAGATGGAAGGCATCTAGAAAGTTTCCGTGAGATATGGATGAATGTTGTATTCGCTAAAATAGTTGCATGATTATATCTTTATGCATAAGAATTTGTCTTTATGAATATGCCTTATGAAATTTTTCTAACCATACAACAAATGCATTTGACTTGTAGGAAAGATCACATACAATCTCCTACAAGAAAAGAAGGATGAGACTTGTTCAGAAGAAAAAGTGACGAAAGTTCAAGAAATAATCCAAAATGAAGAATAGTGTGACAAGACTTCAAGAGGCCCCAGACACACTCTAGTTATGTGACATTGTTGAGCGACATAATTGATGTAGAGCCTTCCGTCTATGAAGAAGTAGCCAAGAGGAAAGGGATGGAGAGTACCAGTTCAAGAAGAATGATTTCTAGGATGTGGTATCAAGACTTGAAGGGAAGTCTGTAGTGTCTGCCATATGGATCTACAAGATCCAGCATGCAGTAGATGGCAACATTGTGGGATACAAGGAAAGATTCGTAGCACAAGACTTCTCACAGAAAGAAGGCATAGACTACGAAGAGACATTTGCAGCCACTGGAAGTTAAGACACATGACAGGTAAAATCATGTGTGAAAATTAAAGAAGGCCTTGTATGAGCTTAGAAGGAACCCATGGGATAACACATACATGAGTAGCTTGAAGATCACCTAGGGTGATGAAGATATTAGCTAGATGATGTGATGTATGGGTATATCCTATGGTATTATGTTGTAATGGTGCCTACTGTGGACCAAACCCCTAGTGACCCCCTTTCAGTTATTATCATGATATATTTAATGTCATATTTTGATTTGCACCTTAGGGAGGTGTCCTTGAGAGAAAGTGTGCCCCTTTTAATGTGGTCATCTCGATCCATGCATTGATCCTTATATTGATGATCTCCACCATTGATTATTTCTTAATCTCATTCGTTGGATGATAGTTAGGTAAAATGTGAAAACATTCTTGATCTATTGAAGAGATGTGATCCCCATAGTTTAAACCATGAGCTCTTGCACCATAATATTGAATAAAGAGTTTTTTTTGGGACTACACACTTGTTTCTTGTTTGATGAATGAATAAGATGATGACTGACATTGTTATTATTCTGCATTGAGATCAATCCAGCATAGATTTTGTACATTTTCTTGTACATGTTTGTCTGCAGGTTGAAAGATGTGTTTATGAGAGAGGTGCATTGTTGAGGAGACTCACTCTGTTGTCAAAACTCAATGTTGATTTTTAGGGAGTAGCAACTTCTTCATGATTTATTTTCCTTGCATTTTCTTTAGTTTGCAGATGTCATTTATTTGTCATACTGATTGACTTCTTTGGTGGGACAGGTACAAAGGGGGCGCTAGGGTCACTCACTAAAGCAACAATTCATCGAAATCTTGCTAAGCATGAGATCGGACCATATTAATGTATGATTGATTAGCAAGAAAGGGTTTTGAGTGCCTCAAGCAATCTTAGGATCACTCAAAGTTTCATTTTGTCCCTATGGAAATGGATCCTTAAGGACCACATGACATTTCTTTAACAACTTCTGATCTTGCTCCATGAGGGGGCATTTATAAGTTAAGTGATCTTCGTGACAAATTTTGTAAGGAATTTTCACTTTCTTCGTCACCCCCCCCCCAAGCATTGTTCATGGTTTAGGTTTATTTTGTTTTCCCTCTCCCTTCTTCACCTTGTTCTTCTTCCCACCGGGATGATGAGTAATATTTTGACTAGATTGTGCGTTATAAACATTTTCATTTTAAGGTGGGGAGGTGGTATCATTATATTTCCCTAGGGTGTACTGCTTCACCAATAGCTAATGTATTTACTTTGCTAAGGATTTCACAGTAGGTGATTCAATTGAATCCTCAATTCCAATGACATGTGGTATAGGCTTAGGTTTCGCAAAGTCAATGGTGGATCTCGGTGCATCAGGTATAATTTCATAAAGGATCCAAGAGTAAGCATAAATGAGATCGAATTGTTAGGCCCTTTGAATGGCTTCCTCTTTAGTTGCTACCCACGAAGTAGAAACATATTCTGAAATATATGGAAATAAATTTTTCAAAAACCATTATAAGAGAAACTCGAGAGGAATGTTGGCTTTAATCATCCTCTTCCGGCTTCTCTATTCTTCAATATGGTCATAAATGTGTGTAGCCTTATTTTGCATAAAGGTTGACAAAATATTTGTAACAACATCATACCAGACATGAAGTCGAAAGTGGTTAAGAAAAATCGTTGCTAAATCAAGGAAACTAT
>LPNX010201082.1:101291-103791 GCA_001517045.1 Pseudotsuga menziesii
ATTGGAAACCAATTTTAGAATGACTACTTTATTCCATATTGTCTAAAGCGCATATTTTATTTTTTTGAAAAGTTGCCTTGCTTTATAGCTGATTTAAGGCAAAAGGAAAAGCTAGTCTAGGTGTAACTGCCTTGTTTTTTTCCCACATAATCCTCCCTCCTTTTCTCCAAATAAAAGCATGTATGAGTTTTCTTTCCATCCCTCTTTAGCTTTCCCAATTGACTTAGCAAATTCATGAGCATCTTCATAGATTTGGAAACTGCTTTATGCACCTATGTGGGATTTGACTAGATTTGGTAAGCCTTCTTTTTGACTATTTCGAATGGAATCCTTATGCATTCGAACCTCTCATGTAATTATATATTACATCAGCCTATTACTTCACAAGGTTGACAATTGTACACTTACTAAATACAGATTAGTGTTATGCTCCAATTTCAGTCTCCTTTGGTGTTAATTTTCATATTTGATTAGCAATTTTTTTAGTGTAATTGTTCTATCTCTTGGCTTCAATTTCCACATGGTATAAAATCCTTTGTAGATTGATTTATCTCCTTCCAAATTGTTAATGCAGGTTCAACATCATTGACTGGGAGCGCATTCTCCTAACTAGAGGGCACAACTACTGAGCTATGGACCAATCTCAGAAGATTGTCTTCACTCCATTCAATTTCTTTGAGTGGAAAGCTGAGATGGAGATATTGTTCAGAGCGAAAGGACTCTATAGGGTGACTATGGAAACTGAGTCAAAGCCCAATGCAACTGCAGAGAAAATTAAATGGAACAATAGGAGGGATGAGACCTATGGTATTTTGTGTCTTAGCATTTCAAGAGGCCTCCTCTTCCATCTTGATGGATTGACATCACCTAATGAAGTGTGGGACAAGCTGGAAGAGATTTGGAAAGATAGATGAGATGAGAGGACATCAAATTGAGAATGAGGTGATCTCCTTGAGTCCCAGTAGCTTCGAATAATTTCAAGTCTACTTTTCCAAGTTTAAGGCCCTTGTTTTGCAGCTAAAACAGTGTGTGATCGAAAAGAAGGAAGAGAAACTAGTCTTGGCCATACTCTCTAAGCTTGGTCCTAACTATTCAATGTTTGTTTTGAACTTCCATGCCACCAAGTTGACAGCTCGAGCCTGGAAGATGCCTAATATTACAGAGTTCATGGAATCCCTCACACAGGAGCAAGATAAGTTGGTGATGATGGGAACTATCAAACTTTCCAAAGACCAAGATTTGCTTGCTATAGATTCAAGGGTGGATTCAAAAAGAAAGAAAAAATCTAAAAACCCACCTGAGAAAAAGAGACAAGTCAAAGTATCAAGAGGAGCCTCAAAGATCCAAGAAGAACTCCAAAAAGAAGAAGAATAAAGGAGAAATGAGCAAGTGTGCATACGTCATTAAGGGCTATCATCCTGAGAGAGCTTGTATGAAGAAGAAAATTGACAGGGTTGACCCAACTCCTGGAGAAGAATAACATCTCCGTTCCTGGATTCTCAAAGAAGAAGGAAGGAGGATCAAATTCGGAAGAGAGAGAGAGAGTACGTGCCTTTTTTGTTGGCACATCAAGCTCACCTATCTTCATCATAGATTTTGGAGCTTCTATACATATGGTTTCGACAAAGGATACATTCTCCTCTCTTGACATGTCGAAAGGTCTACCAATATTTTTCGGAGATGACTCTCTCACTGACAGTTTGGGGAAGGGTAGGATTGATCTTGACCATGGTAGTTTCAATAATGTGTTGTATGTTCCAGGTCTTTCCTCTAATATCTTGTTAGTGTATCAGATGACTCATACTGGGTCTCCAAAGAAAGTCATATTCTCCCTCGATGATGTTGAAATCACTGAGATTTAGAATGGTAAATTCACAACAAAAGGTGTTGTTGATCACACTTCAAAGGTATACAAGTTTTCCCATTTTCTACCCTACTCAAACCCCTCTGCTCTCCTGATTCATGCTAATGAAGCAAGCAAGCTTTGGCATGAAATATTTTGCCATATTAACTACAAGTATCTTTCTTATTTAAGTGAAAAAGATATGGTTATAGGGTTACCAAAGATCAAGTTTGCTAAGGGAGTTTGTCAAGGTTGTATCCTAGGAAAACACTCAGAGCACAAGTATGAGAAAGCTAGTCATGAGAGAACCTTTGCACCTCTTGAGTTGATCCACAATGACATTGCTGGTCCATTACCTCATATGTCTATGACTCAAGCCAAATATGAAGTGACCTTCATAGATAACTTTTCCAGGTATTGTTGGGTTCACTTCCTAAAGCATAAGTCTGAAGTTTTTGACCTCTTCAAAGTCTTTAGAGCCTTGGCTGAAAACCAATCTGGGAGGAAACTCAAGATCCTCAGATATGAAAATTGTGGTGAGTATGTCAAGTCTAAGTTCATTTAGTATTGCAAAGATGTAGGTATTCAAATGCAGCATTCGATCCCTTACACACCACAACAAAATGGTGTTGCCGAGAGAAAGAACAGATCACTGAA
>LPNX010201082.1:108791-120932 GCA_001517045.1 Pseudotsuga menziesii
GGAAACTACGGTTTTTCTTAGTAAGTGAATCTGAAATTTTAGCACATATGGTCACCTTTGCAAATTCCTCGACCATGACCTTGTGGCTAGCATTCCAACATGGAACCTCCCTAAACATTCTTGAATGACCCACCAAAAACCAGTTTTGATGCACGATTGAAATTCTATGCCTCGTGTAGGGATTCAACATGTGTGCGTGAAAGCCTTTAGTAGGTGTGATTCAACGTGCCATAGAATGATGATTGTGGCTTGGATCGACGAACCATCAACTCTATTGGGTTTAGGACATCGAGATAGCGCTAGGGGTTTCCCTCTCCCCTTGCTCCATGGACAAGGGATATTGTTTTAGGTCAATTTTGGAAACTAGAGTTTTGCTCACTAAGTGAATTAGAATTTTTACACATAGGGGTCAACTTTGAAAATTCCTCGACCGCGAACTTGTTTCTAGTGTTCAAACGTGGAACCTACCTAAACACACTTACACGACCCACATAGGGATTCAATAGGTGTCCGTGAAAGCGTGTAGGAGGAGGGGTTCAGCGTGCCATAGAATGATGATGGTAGCTATGATCGACGAACCGCTGAATATGTTGGATTTAGGACATCGAGATAGTTTTAGGGAGGCCCTCTTCTCTTGCTCCATGGACAAGGGATTATTTTTTAGGTCAGTTTTGGAAACTAGGTTTTTTCTTAGTAAGTAAATGTGAAATTTTAGCACATAGGGTTCAACTTTGCAAATTCATCGACCGTGGCCCTGTGGCTAGCATTCCAACATGGAACCTCCCTAAACATGCTTGAGTGACCCACTGTAACCTTGTTTTGATGCACTGTTGGAATTCTATGCCCTCGGTAGGGATTTAACACGTGTTCATGAAATCCTTTAGACGATGGGATTCAACCTCCCATAGAATGATGCTTATGGCTCAAATAGACGAACCATCTACTCCTTTCGATTGAGGACATCGGGATAGAGCTAGGGATTTAACTCTCCTCTCTCTCCATGGACAAGGGATCGTGTTTTAGGTCAATTTTGGAAACTAGGGTTTTGGGGAGTAAGTGAATGTGAAATTTTTGCACATAGGGTCAACTTTACAAATTACTCGGCCCAAATCTTGTGGCTACCGTTCCCACATGAAAACTGTATAAACCCACTTTTGATGCACTGTTGGAAATCATTATTAGTCACATTAATCACACAAAGGTATTCATTGTGGAAAGGGTATAGACACTAGAGTGAATTCAATGTCAATTATCATGTCTAAAACTAGTTTCAAAGTAAATGTCAATTATCCTTTTTTTAAGGTATAGACACTTAAATCTCTATTATCCTTTTGTTTGTGAAGGATATTGTTGGACAAAATGAATCAATCTCAATGAATTTAGCATATCTAACCATTCACTTCTTAAGTCTAGATTAATTAGGTAACACCAAATATCACATTGCATTGTGAAATAATTGCACCTAGGTGCTCTATATCCTATTATAGGGAAGATGTTGTAACCTTCATAACATTATGTTACCAAAAACAAAAATAATTAAAACATTCATATCTACTCATAAAATAAAAAATTAAAACAAATCACAAAGTAGTTTCATAAAATAATCAAGCACAAAGTGGGATCAAATTTGTGGAGGTGTAATTTTTTTCTAGACTTGTAAAAATTACACCTCAAAAAATTGGATCCATCTCAATGCTTGCTAAATCAAGATTTAACATCAATCTATTTAACACAAAAGACAACTAATTTATTATTACATAAAAATTCAAACACTATTTACACAAAAAAACCTATATATATATATGCAAATTCCTCTATAAAAAAGAAACCAAGCATGTATATTACTATGAGTTCAAAAGTTTCAGTACTAAATTGTTCGCTAAACATCGAGCAATCAATCTATTCCTTCCTGATAGAAAACATCAAAAAGTACAAAGAATAGAATAAAAGTAAATTATTTATCTGAACAATCTATTGTCCATAGAAAACATTAAAAATACAGAGAATACCAGATTTAATATTCACTAGAGTGAGACACTATTTTACAAACGAACCACAGGTGACATAGGACACCTAACATCGACCAGATATTGTATATGTGGATAGAAAATGTAGCAGGTAAGAGAACAAAAATATTGAATGTGATAGAAAATAAGATAAGACAAATGATCACATAGGTTTTTATAAGTCCATAATAATACCTCAAATGAGCAAACACTTACTTACCATTCCAGCAAGAAACATCTCCAAGAAACAAGATATTGTATGTAGATAGAGAACAAGAGACTGAAACAAAAGGCCCGAGAGATGGCTACAATAAACAATCACCATACACAAGAAGATAAGATAAGCCATAACATAGATATTTATAAAGCCATAACGATACCTCAAATCAGCAAACACTTACCTACCATTCGAGCAATAGATATCAGAGGCAACAGAACACACGTCCCAATATTTATTAAATTCAGGTGAATAAAAACCTAAAATGCCATAGCCAAAATGAAAAATATTGCATAACAAAAATAAAACCATACGTTGATGCGTTGATAAATCAACTCAAATCAAATAATAAATTTCATCATTGGGAACAGGATGACAGGCAAATGGAAAAGTTGTAGGTGCTGACAATTATGTTGCAGAGTCCAACAATCAAGAGAGGCGCTTTGTCTAAGATGCTTATTTGAAGTAGCAAGCTGCATAGACTGAGAATAGTCAAATAGATGGACAACGGGCGGGAGAGACGGAACGACAAACCATACATTAGGCTACGTCAACAGGCGCGGTAAAGATTAAAAATTTTAGTAAAAACTACCCATAAACTCATAATTACTTCCCCAAAACAGCTCGTTTAAAAAACTCAGAACAAAACTTGCTGTCTAACATGTAGCAATAGTTCAATGTTAGTAGAGCAAAACGAGCTCTTACATGAGCAAAATATCGGCTGGAACTTCAAATGAGATACCCGAAAGATCAATTCAAAGTGTCCACGCGGACGACAAGAAACAGTTCTTAAGCATTTCCTAATGTAAAATCGATGATTCATAAAAATTCACGGCCAGAGGTGATGACACAAAAAAATTCTAGGTACCTCGTCATGAAACAAAACATGCTTACAGACTTCAAAACTTCTTGGCAAGTTATGCCAAAGCACTGATAGATATTATTTCGGTGCTATGTTACTTCTCATTTTGATCATGGGAAGATGGAAAATTCCCAATATGTGGAATTGGAGTATGAAAATTTTGCAGATTTGGATTTGGTGCTGCCATCTGGAATACATTTCCATGGTTATCAATAACAGGTACTAACACCACCTGGGGCATGTAATATACTCCACCTGTAACCAGATCTATGAAGTATGAACCACCAACTGCATTCGGGAGAGGAGGCCTGTAGTCACCGATTGTACCAGCTGAGTTGGAGGGCATTGCTGGATTTGGCATACGGTCATTCGGGAGAGTAAGCCTGTTTTGTACGATCTCGTCACCTGAGCTGGAGGGCATGGTCTGATTTTCAATACTAGATCTATGAGATCGATTTACCGACGGCGGAGATAAAATTTGAGCTGTTTGCTGGTCTGGACTTCCAGTTTGATGTTGATCCAAGACCAGAGAGAGATTACCAGCAAGACTAGATAATTCTGCAGACAAAATCTGGTCGACGTCATAGTTCTTGATATCGAAATTGGTGACTGCATTGCGCCCCCTGTATGTAATGGCAGCAGTATCATAGGCTACTGCTGCCTCTTCTTCTGTATCTGTCAAATTCAATACCCATATTGCCCATTAAACATTTCCAAATCACTATTCTAAATCAGTATTCACAGCACAATTAGATTTAGAAACATAAACCATTTACCAAATCTTCCTAAACGAATTTCTTTCTTGCCGTCGGCTCTTATCCGCGCTTGCCATTTTGCTTTAAATCTTTATATACGATACAAACATCAACATAAGTATCGCATATTAATTTCACTATGAAATAGCTTGCAACACATATAATTATAGCTATAATGGTTTTGTCATAAACCTGGTAACTCCACGGTACTTTGACTCTCCTCTACAGAATGAAGTGCTTCTCCTGTAACAAAGGCATGACCAAAACAATGGAATCTTAAACTGTCTGTACATTTTAAATATCTACTTTTAATGTTCAATGAATTAGTAATGCTGGGGCTACCTCTTGAGCATTGCTACTACTTCTTCCTTAGTCATGTTTTCTATCTCTTTGACGTCTATTTCGTAATCTGTGGGCTGTAAAGAAAATCCATGTTAATATTCAATTCACTTTCTATTGAGCCCTCCAATTAATAATTTCGTGTGGAAGGATGAATAAAATTGACAACAATGAAATGCAAGAAGTCATATACTTCAAAATTGGTTTTCGCTGCACAACCCAGAAATTTTAGCGCTGCGACATCGTAAGCTCTTGCTGCCTTTTCTGGTGAATCATAACAAGCTGATACAGTACATATAATTATATATAGTCAATGGCATTAAATGAGAATAAAGAAAGCTTTCTTAACATATGCAGAATGGAAAATATTACTCACCCAAATAGACTGTAATATTGGGACCATATGGTAAAAGCTGAAGCGGTACATGTGCAAGAAACATTAGAAGTATAAAAAAACACATAGATGTAGCAGGGATAGATCGCTTCTTTAAATGAAAGGAATATAATATCAAAGTAAACACAGTATTGGCAAGATAGTTTGAACAAGGAAATTGACACGAACCTTGTTTACCATGTCCCGTGCTTGGTATCTGCCAGGCCATCTATGTCTGCAACAATGGCCACAAAGCATTAACATGGTTAGCAATAAAGAAACGTTAGAATGTAACCGCGAAACTGGTTAGGAATAAGTTACGTTTTGACCCCGCGAAACTGTTTGGCCGGACCGTCTTCAGTACCGTTCGTACTGTTTACAGAATTCATTTTCGCAGAGATTAGAAGTGGATCTAGGGTTTCACTCTACTTCTAGGGTTTGATATCAATAAAAAACGGCTGGCTGACGTTCGGAGACCACCACAAGGAAACCCATCTGAAACGAAAAACCCTTAGGTTGACGTTCACTGAGAAATGCAGCAGACGAGTTTTATGGTTGTAGAAACCAGAAGGCAACCCAACTGAAACTAAAAAAAACTTTGGTCTTGCTATCTGCTAAAGAATACGTTCACCCAAAAATGCAGACGAGTTTTAGGGTTGTAGAAAATGCAGACTAGTTTTAGCGTTGTAGGAAACGCAGACGTTCACAGACAAATGCAAACAAGTTTTAGCGTTGTAAAAATGGTATTATATAGATCGGAGGGTAGGAGAGGAAACACGGTTAGGGGGAGTTTGTTTTCGTTTTATCTCAGTTGGGACTTAACCTAGGAGAACGAGCCAGAATGTTGGTCTATCTTTTTCAATTTTGTTGGCCAGGTAGGTGTGGGTTTAGTGGGGTGAACGATGATATTAAATGGAGAAAACTAATTCTTGTGAACCTGATGGAGTGGGATGTGTTTGGCAGGGTCGCATGGGGACTTCACTTAGTGAACCTCTCACATAGCACGTGCCACCGTGGGATATTAAAGAATACCCTTAATTTCACCCAAACTCTTTTTGTTGAAACCCCTCCCAATACTTAAAACCTCCTCCCCGCCCCTTTTTATACCTCAATACTTATAAACCACCCTACCCACCCCCACCTTAAACCCCTCATCCCCCCAATACCTGCAATATATTGATTTGATTTTTGATAATTTTAAAACCCACAATAACGTGATAGGATATTGGCCAACAAGTGAAGCCCTCTTTGTTGTTGTTGTTTTTTTACTCTGAAGTACTTAAAAAGATTTATTTAATTTAAAAAAACAAAAAATGAAAATTTAAAATATTTATTTAATTATATTTATTAAATTAAATATAATTAATGAAATAAAGTTTTGTAATAATTACCACCATTCTACAATAAGCAATAAGAGATAAACATTCCTAGATGTATACTTGAGTATCTTTATTTATAGAAAAGATAAGCATTCCTTGATGTATTGCTTATCCTTATTTACACGAAAGATAATGGAATGGAGACTAAAGTTGTTGACTTTTTATAGATCAAATTTAATTAGTATAGACTTACCAAAATTTGGATTTACAAAGCATTTGGAGGAAAGCACATTTCTTCTCACCACTATCTTATAGCATATTTTTTATTTTTAGCTTTGGTTTGCAATAAAGCATGATATTGGACCATATTAATGTATGATTGATCAATAAAAAAAGTCTTTTGAGCGCCCCAAGCTGTCCTAAGATCGCTCAAAGATCATTTTGTTCCTGTGGAAATGGATCCTTAACGACGACATGGAATTTCTTTAAGAACTTCTGAACTTGATCCATGACGAGCATTGGTAGGTTAAATGATCTTCCTAACAAAGCTTGCAAGGAAATTTCACTTTTTCCTTCTCTCCCATCGCCACCCCACCCCCCAAGAATTGTTCATGGGTTTAGGTTTATTTTGATTTCCCTCTCCCTTCTTCCCCTTGTTCTTCTTCCCACCGAGAAGCTAAGTACCCTTTTGACACAATTGTGTGTTATAAACATTCTCATTTTGAGGGGGGGAGTGGCAGCATTAGTTGCCCCTACTGCAAACTGCTTCACTGATATATCATGTATTTACGTCGCTAAGGATTCCACAATAGGTGATTCAATTGAACCCACAATGTCATGAGCATGTGGTCTAGGCTTAGGTTTCACGTAGGTTTCGCAAAGTCCATGTTAGATCTCGATGCATCAGGTATAATTTCATAAATGATCTCAGAGTGAACATAAATGAGATTAAGTTGTTGGTCCCTTAGAATGGCTTCCTCTTCGGTTGCTACCACTGAAATAGAAACATCTTTTGAAATATACGAAAATAAAGATTTCAAAAACCATTCTAAGAGAAACTCGGGAGGAATATTGGCTTTAATCATCCTCTTCCGTCTTCTCCATTTCTGAATATGGTCAAAAATGTGCATAGCCTTGTTTTGCATAAAGGTTGACAAAAGATCTATACCAACATCATTCTAGACAAGAAGTTGGAAGTAGTTAAGAAAAATCGTCGCGAAATCAAGGAAACTATCATAAGTAAAAGATGGAAGTTCAATGTACCATTTATCCGCCACACTAGTTAGAGTTCTTTGAAAAATCTGTAGCCGAATCGAGTCATCGTTCAACAAATTCAAGGAGCACTATAAATGAAATGTAGTGACATCATCACCACGATCCTCTCTAGTTTTTCCTTCAAACTTAGGGATGTATGAAGGTAATTTAATTGCGATTGGTGGCTAAGTCAAGTCATTGTGCACGGGGTGAGTCATCAATTTTGGAAGGTCTCGAAATTATAATGTTGCTAGGAACAGAATTTGGGGAATTTGGTCTATTTTTACTTCATTTACTGTATTTGAATAATTTATAGTAGAATTTACTTTTCATCATCCATTTTCCAGCATTATTTATGTCATATTATTTTCACATATATTTTTCCCATACATGCTACTCTAGTATTTCTTGCTTCCTTGTGTGTAGAAACATGTAATACCTAGAGAGGAACAAGAAAGCCATAATTTTTGAATCGGTTTGTTGTTGATGGTGTTGCGGACCATAGATTTTTGAGATTCTCAAGCCTCCTTTCATTAGAGAACTTGTCCGAGTTGGAGCGAGATGTTATCACATAGTACATTTGCAGCTAGGCTAACATGATGCAGCGTACATATATATATTTTTATTCTATTTCTAGCTACTCATTCACATGGGGTTTTAGCATGGATCATTACATCCTCAGCCATTTCAGAGCCTTGTTCGGCATAGTTTCCTTTCCCCAAATAAAATTCATTATTACATTGACATGATTTCAGTGATGACCTAGTTCCTTTGAACAAAGTAGCAAATCAAATATGGTACACACAATGACAGTCTAGGAGCCTTATCATATGGAGACATGTATATATGGTGAGATTGGGTATTTGTTTCCCTGGTTTTTATTTTTGCTCTGTGATGTATATTAAACACCTAGGATATGTCTTGTTAGGATGATCATGGCGACCTATGCTTATATGTATACTAATACTTGAACTTGTGCTAAGATCGATCGAAGGACTTTACGTTGAAGACTATTTCTCATGCCATGCTTTATACAAATGTTAAACATTAGTGATATGTTGTTCCATGTGTCATTTGTCCCCATCTATTCAGTTCATCCATGATCGATCCTCATCCCATGAATTTAGCTTGATTGAGACCCATGAGATTGAAGATCACTTTCCCCACTTGACGCATGTTCATGGTCAATCCCATGTCTTATGTGTCTCGCCTCTAAGTTATCCCAAAGAGTGCTAGATGAAACTTGAAGCAATGTGTTTACTACTATAAAGTGAAATTGTGAAAGTACTAAAAAGAAGTGGATAAATAAATGCTAAATCTAAATACTGTTAGCCACTATTTAAATCTAATGACTAATTCCTCATGGATCCTATGGGTTTTGATGTGAGATGAGGAAAGGGGCCGTTAATTCACATTGTCCCCTAGGATCTTTGCATTACTGTTCTTTCATACTCAACACAAGGGTCCTAAAAAAGACCCTCATGGAGCTTGTTTCTTAGCTTGGATGTGATATGTATACATATTGTTAGAGTTGAATGTGCTCTTTTCATATTATCTCATACGTTTGTGAGACACCACCATCCCCTATTGTTCATCTGTCATGCATATGTGATTGTAGTCATGCGTAATTGTCATCATTATGAGAAATCATATGGTCAAAGTGAGTTATAAGTCATATCCCTTTTCTTTATCCTTGTTTTCCATAATCACCCATCATTAGCACACGGTTTAAACTTTGTAACTTTGGCATGCACAAGAGACTTCGAGAATATCCTAATATTTTTCAAAGGCACATGTATATCTTACTTATTATTGTTGTTGTCACCATGATTATGAATAACATGATTTAAGTAGGGTTTCGATATACACAATTGGAGCATTTCTTACCTTTGATGCATGCAGGACCATATTTGTCTACCATCTCACCTCCAGTTTGTGTACTTTGATGTGGTCAACCCAGCTCACCAAGTCAAACATGATTCCCAAGGCAGGGACTAAAAAACAAAATTGCTTATCTTTGTTCGAGACATGCCCAGGCTCAATACTACAGTTTCAGTTTTGGGTGTTTGGCTCTATTTCTCATGATGAATGATTATTATCACTTTATTATTGGCCAAATGATCAAATTTTATTACAGATAGGAGTGATTTTGGTTCTCCTAGAGCATTTCAATGTTCCAGGGGGTATGAGTAGTCACTTATACTATTCTCCTATCTTCAGACCATCCAGTACAGTCTATTTTCCCTAGTGCTCAGCCTAGATATATTCATGGTGGTTCTATTCAGTTTCAGAGGATGTACCACCATAATGAACTAGTAAATTCACTGAAAAAATTTGATTTAGCCTGTTGGGTCAAGGAAACGGCATGGAAATTTCTCAGATGATGTATTTTGGATCTCTCGATAGTTCTTTAGCAGTTTGCAGTTAGTGTTTGATTTGGATTATCTATGATTGGGTCAGTTAGTGAGTATGTCCACCAAGGGGCGCCCCTCAACTTAGCTAGATGATGTATTGTATGTGTATATCTTATGGTATTATGTTGTAATGGTGCCTACTGTGGACCAAACCCCTAGTGACCCCCTTTAATTTATTATCATGATATATCTAATGTCATATTTTTATTTCCACCTTAGGGAGGGGTCCATGATGAATATGATGAAGATGATGAAGATGAAGATGATGATGATGATGATGAAGATGAACGCTATTTTTGATTTTACAAAACGCGCATGCGATTAGTTTGTACATAACGCGCATGTGTTTTGTTTATATAAAATGCACACGTGTTTTGTTTAACTAAATCGCACTCGCGTATTGTTTAAATTCAAATATTTATTCCCTCCAAATAATAAGGCCGAGCCTCCACCCATGCTTTTGTGGAATTCCTATGCCTATGTGTCTGCTTTGTACTTTGCTTCAGATTCAACATGCATGTGCCTTGGAGTATGATAAACCATGGCTAATTCAACATTATATCCAAATTTTCAATATGCTCGTGTTTAGCGGTTCGTCTGATTATGCTGCACACCTCCATTTTTTATGAGATTTTAGAAACAGTTATGGTTTTTTTTGCAGATTCTAAATATGTAAATTTTAACAAGAATACATAATTTTTTCTATTTTTTTCTTATTTATCTTCTGTCATCACTCCTCAACTCAAAAAACATTTCTTTCAATGAAATATTTGTTAGTGATAAAGTTGATCATATTGTACCCTTTTGAATCTTTAGAATACCCAACAAATAGGCACTCTTGGCTTTGGTTTTGCAAAGCCTTCCTCTTTTTAGTTGGAATTCTAGCCCAAGCCTTTGAGCCAAAAATCCTGAAATGGGTCACATCTTGATTGTGCCCACTCCAAACTTCGAAAGGAGTCATACCATCAAGATTCTTATGAGGCACCTAATTTTGGATGTAGGATTCATAGTTTATAGCCACAGCCCAAAACTTTGGTGGAAAATTCTTAGCCTCCATCATGCAGGTTTCCATCTCCTTCAGTGATCTGTTCCTTCTCTCTTTCGTTTCCATTTCCTTGATCACATACCTTCTTGTCCATCGTTTAACTTTCTCTCGTGGATTGCTTTCCCACCATCAATCGTTTCACTCCTCAAATATGATTCGTTGAACCTTTCATCAAGTTCCACAAGTGATTTTACCTTAGTTACCTTCCGTCTTCAAACATGTGGTTCTATGGGAAAAAATATGATTTTGGTCCCCTCTAGAGCACCCTACCTCTCAACTCCAAGGCCATATTGTTATATTTCAAAACACATAATCCCTTGATCTCGCCTTAACCCCCTGTTAGCTATTATACATTCAAACTATGCTAACACCTAGTCAGGTTTTTATGCCCTTATCATAGGTTCACCAAATGTCCCTAAAATGATTAATTAGGCCACTTGCAAATCGCCATAAAACCACTACAGTGGCTTGACTCGACGAACCGTTGACTCCGTTGGGATCGTGACTATGCATATCAGCTAGGGGCACCTCCCTTCTATGGCTCCATCACCTGAGCCTCATCTTGTGGAGTGATATTGGGAGCTAGGGATTTTCCCACTAAGTGATTATGCGGTTTAGCATGAATAGGTGACTTGTCATGTCAAAATCACAACTAAACATAGAGATTAAAGGGGTTAAAGGAACAAGTAAAGATCAATTAAATGGACTTTCTACCACTGTTTATGTGTTGGTAGGACAACAGGAACAAAGCTAAACGACTCGAATCCACTCAACTAAAGCTACCTTTACACCGAAAAAAAATTATAGATCTAAGTGTAAATTATAAATCTACTTGATGATATAACTTGAATGAAAAGTAGATCTAAATTATGCAACTATAGATCTACTGATTATTTGACTTTGAAATTATAGATCTTATATTGTATGTGTGTTACCAAGTTAAAATCCTTGTTTTATAGAAGAGGGGGGTTGCAAGAAGAGAAATGAATCCCTTTCAAGTTGGACTATATATAATCTCACATATAATATTTTTACAATATAATTATGATTATGTATTATGAATAAAATTGTATGTGTTACAAATAAAAATTTGATGTGAAAGTGGATAATTACCTAAAAAGTACATAAAGTTAATAAGTTAATAGATCAAAACAAACTTGGACATACAACTACCTTTAAACCATGTCAAAAATTGGATCAAGTTAGTCTTCTTTGCTACTTGTCTTGTCGATAAGTTGGGCTCTCCTCATCCATTGTGCATTGATATAAAACCATCTAATAACTTCATTAAAGGTGAATATATTGTTCAAGGTCGTTTCATCCTCCATAATTCTCCTCTGAATTGTGCAATAGTCTTCAAATGTGTGCATTGTTTCCTTGCATTTCCAAATGGTTGAGTGTTCCTCTTCATGTGTGCACTCAAGCTAGTGGAGAATGCCAAGGGGTCTAATATGCCTCAAAATATGTAACTTGTGCCTTAGGATAGTGAAAGGTACCAATTTTAGTATAAAGAATCTGTACATAACAGTTTGATCCTTCCTATTCATATTTTTCATT
>LPNX010201082.1:121238-133738 GCA_001517045.1 Pseudotsuga menziesii
ATAACCAAATTCCTACTTATGAAACATGATGATATGAGGTTATGCATGTGATGGCCATTGTGTGGAGGCCCTCAATCTCTATTGTCAAATGCAAGAGGTAGGTAGACAACCAAAGAGCTATATATTTCCCTTTGTGCTCAATTCCTATGCTTCTCACTTTGTTGGCTCTTGAAGAGTGAAAGTAAATTCATCCTTAAACAATTGACATTGGACATAAATATGATGCTTTCTAGGGGCTTCCCTCATAGATATGTACGATACATATAGGGAATTAGATATTGCACATGAAATTATTAACAAAATATGTCTTAAAGGGATGTGACATCATGGAATGCCATGATTTCCAAGTATGTAGAGAATGGCTGTCTCAATTAGGCCTTAGAGCTCTTCAAGAAAATGCAACAATATTATGTAAAGTCAAGACTCAAACCATGTCACCATCGTCACCATGCTCTCAACATGCACATATCTCATAGATACCATAGCTCCACACCTTAAATATCATTGGCATGTATACTGTGAGATATGTGGAGTTTCCATTGTCTCTACAATGAGTCAAGGGGATCCCTCACCACTTTTATCTAGTACCTAGACTAGAATTGTCTAGCTCTTTTCATGATCAAAGCACAAAGTTTCAGTGGGTAGATTATATGTGGTCCACCCAAGACAAACCATGTCTATTTGATCACTTCATATTTTTGCTCAATCTCAACAATAGATGACCATAACCATCATGCATAGTCCAAAGTGACATCCACTTCCAAATTGGTGATACCTGTAAGTTTTTCTACATTAATTTTATTAGGATATTTATCTAAAAGAATAACAAGCACAACAATATATCAAGGATACACAAGAGACACAAGACACAGATATTTTCATCGAGGAAACCATAAAGGAGAAAACCCCACAAACATCCTCAAAATAGTTTTGTCACTAAGACAATATCACAAGATGGAAAAACCCAAGAACAATATGTCTCCTGCAACTCTCTCTCTCTCTATCTTCCTCCTCATCCTCTCTCTCCTAAAGCGCGCATGAGAGAGTGTGAGTTGTGTATCAAATGAGGAGGGAACCTCCCTATTTATATCCTTTTGTTGAGTGATTTACTCAACCAACTAGGTCATCCACAATACCTAATTGGGGACTACCTACCTAGGAATAATTCAAAGTACAATTTCCTTCATTTATTCTGGGGACTATTTCCTCGACTCACAATAGAGGGTTTACCTCAATGACCATACATACTAATGACATCCTAAAAGGAAGGAACAACAATATACAATAATAATATACATCATAATCTCTTCCAAAGTTACAATTACAAGAACACTCCCTCTTAAATAGGATGGTATTCTCTTGCCATAGTCATCAATACATATGGTCACGTCATCATAGTTGAATCGTCATCGGCGTTGCTTCCATAGTTCTCATATTGTCGATCATTCAATAATGACATATGTACATCTATCTATAATAGGAAGTTTCTACAGATACATCCTTGTTTCATGGAGGGTGTAGGCCTAGTCCTCATCTAGGTCTTCATCATATACACAAGCAATCCATCATGTAGGTATATCCTAGGACCATTCATTACATTTCCACTACAATCACCTATGTCTCATACCGTCAGCTCGTTGTATCTGCATCATCTCGTCATCGTACATGGAGCACAACCCATATGCATATCACTAACTATACGTGTTATGCCAACATAGGAGCACACCAGGACTCATTACGTCACCAAGACAACATGTGTCTACCTCTATTTGAGAATCCCTTGGGAGCACACCAGGTGTGTCATGTCTCTCCATGGTAAGCCTACATTCTACAAACATAGGAGCACACCATGACTTATTTACATCATCATTACAACCTATGTCTACCACTATGTGAGAACTGCCCAGGTGCACACCATGTGCCTTGTGACCTCTCATCCTCTCATCATCTCCAACATGGGAACACACACACAAGGACTCATTATGATCGAATAACCTACATACCACTCCATGATATTTTCCATTCCAAGTCAACCTCAAGGACTTATTACATCCAAATAACATGCGTACCACGCTAGGATCTTTTTCATTCCAGGATAACCTTCAAGGACTTATTACGTCCAAACAACCTACGTACCACGCCAAGATATTTTTCGTTACAGGACAACCTACAAGACTGATTACGTCCAAGCAACCTACGTACCAAGCCAAGATATTTTATGTTCCAGGAAAACCTGTACTAGGATTGATTATGTCCGAGCAACATGCATACCATGCGAGGATATTTTACACTCTAGGACAACCCACAGGACTAATTACGTCTGAGCAACTTGCGTACCACACAAGGATATTTTATACTCCAGGACAACCCATACTAGGACTGGTTACGTCTAAAAGACCTACATGCAGCGCTAGGATCTTTTACACTCCAAGACAACCCACATGACTGATTATATTCAAACAAACGGTGTACCACGCCAAGATATTTTCCACTCAAGGAAAACCTGTATACTTTCCCTTGTGAGATATCATGCTTCTGCATCTTCTGGTCTCACCATATATAGCATAGGAGCACGCCAGGACTGATTACATCACCAAGACAACCTGCAGCTCTGACTATGCTAGAAATCATCACTCCCTCTTTCTAGGGTCCTTATTTTGGATCACACCAAGTCTTTCTTTGAAGTACTTGAACTTCACTCGCTCTAACATCTTGGTCAACACATCGGCTATCTACTTGTTTGTTTCCACATGCTAGAGCTTCATTGCTCCTCTCTGCACCATACAAAAATGTGGGTCGGATAAAAAAAATCAGGTAGTAGCTTTCAAATCCATACTACCTCTCAACTAGTTGAGTAGTATGCAACATATTTTGCCTCGGCTGTACTTATCACCACACAGGACTACTTCCTACTAAACCAGGAGACTATACAAGATCCCAAACTAAAGCAGCAACTTGAAGTTCTCTTCCTATTAGTGGCGTTGCCTTCCCAATTTGAATCAAAATAACCATGTAGGCTAATCTTCTGATTCCTGTCACAGTTGATCCCATTGTCAATTGTACCCTTTAGGTACCTCAATACATGCTTTGCAGTGATAATGTGAACATGTCTCTAATCCATCAAGAACTATCTCAAGGTGTTCACAGCAAATCATATGTCTAGTCTCATATTCGCTAGGTACATAATGAGCCAATCATCTGACAATACATCATGGAATCAAGTGTCTCTAATGATGAATCATGCAGTAGCTTCAAGTTGGATGCCTTATTTGTGGTCATTGCCTTGCAATCCAACATTTCGAATCTCTTCAGAATCTCCACTACATATTTCCTTAACCAACGAAAAATCTCATATGTACTCTCCCACACCTCCATGCCCTAGGTTTTTCATCTCGATCTCAATGGAAAGATTCCTCTTTGCATCTACAGGTCATCGACATATACCAGTATTTCACCTTCAACCTTAAATTAAAGGTTGGAACCCACTTTACTCTTGGTAAATCCTAATTCCATCAGGAAGTTGTCCATCCTACCCTACCATGTCAAGATTCTCAAACTCAGATATCTTCTGCAGTCACTCCCTCTAACGCAAAGCATCGTCCTCCCTCTGCATCGTGTACTCTATGTATCGAAACATTCTATACTGGAATGATAGGTAGATTCCTCTTCTATTGATCCTCTATGTATCCATCTATGTCATCTCTTAATTTCATTGGATATAGAGATCCTATATCTTGAACTTTGTTGAAAGTTCCTCTTGCACCCATATGTGATCTTGTCATCCTTTGGAGGCGTCCATCTTCAAACTTGTAGCAAATGTTGATATCTACATCACTCTAGGTGATCTTCAAGCTCCTCATGTAATTGTATGTGCTTATCCATGGGTGCAATCTAACCTCCTACAAAGCCTTATGTGCACATGTGGTTCTCTGCTCAATATACACTTCTACTCGAAAAGTGTGTCTGGCCAATGGAGTATGTCATGCCATAGTCTACTCCTTCTTTCTAAGAGAAACCATGAACCTTCGCTTCAATTTGTATTAACATTGCCATCTGATGCATTCTTGATCTTATAGATCCATATGGAAGACACTACGGACTTTCCTTTAGGTCTTGGAACCGCATCCTAGCCATCATTCTCCATGATAAACTATTACTCTTTGATCATAGTCTCCTTCCATTTCTTCCCAGTTGCTTCTTCATAGCTTGGAAGGATATATATCAAAGATGTCACTCAGCAATGCCACATAAATGGAGTCTGTTCGAGGCCTATTACTTTCTTTGGAATTCCTACCATACTTTTCTTCATCTAGGATGATCTCTTGTTCCTAAGATGGTCTTCATCTCTCAAGGTGGATCTATCGCTCTCTTTAGGTCATATCATGATTCTTATATTCTTATGAAGCTCTATCTTCCACCACGGTGTCTCCAACACTCAGAACTTCAGGTTCCTCTTCATGTATGTTTGTTGGAGTGAATCTTCTATTATAACTATCATCACTTATTCTTTGAAACAAGTATCATCCTTTGTTTTCTTGTAGGTGATATTTACATGATCTTTCCTACAAGTCAAATTCAGTTGCATGATTAGAAACATTTCATAATTTCCAAATCATATGATTAGTGACAAATTCTAATGCATAAAGATATATGTCACATAGTCATGCAACTATCTTGGTCAATGCTACAATATTCGTCCATATCCGTATACATACGGTAACTTTCTAGATGCCTTCCATCTCTACCATAACATTAATTAAGAGTGTGCACTATTATCAATAAGCCAACAAATAAGTTTCATTCTAGATAAGTAGCAATGGAATGTTGTACAACACCATAGGATACTTACCCATCCCATGTAAATCAATAGTATATTGTTCATAAATGTAAGCATTCAAACATGCATAATACATCAATTGAATGTGCATAACTAAACAGTATGATTTAAGTAACTAGATATATGAGAATTAAACACTTATATTTGTTTGGTTGGTTGGTGGACTCCTTCTTGATCTTGATATCCCTGCAAGAATAACTGGAGGCTTTAACAATGTGCTCTTCTTCATCATCTGATTCTGAGGATCCGTGTTTGTGTTTCTCATATTTGTGCAAGTCTTATGTGTACTAGTTCTGAATCTGAGCATCACTTCTTCATTCACGATTTCATTCCTTCTTATCCAAATATCGATATGGATAAGAGTATGATATTCGTCTTCATCGATAGAATTCTTCTAGATCAAAGTACATATTCCTCATCACTCGAGAAATATTCCTTTTCTTCACTGAATCTTTTATTCATTGGTTCATCATCTTTAGTGGTGTGAGCATGATGTATTTTATTGTTTGACTTGTTGTTGAAGGAGCCTTTGTTTCTCAGGTTGTCTATGGAGTAGTGTCCTTTTTCATCATAAGTGTAGCATCGAGTATTGGAAGGATCTCTACTCAATTTATTTTGTCTTGTGTGATGATGGTCCTTCCTTCTGTTGTGATGATGGTCCTCCTTCTTTATATTATTTCTTCTAGAGTGAATTGTGAGAGCTTTATCTTCAGTTTCTCATATCTTCTCCTCTCTTGTTATGACTCGAGCTTCTTCTTGTGTGCATTCTTTCCATATTCCGTTGAAATATATCAGCTTCCTTTTTGCACATATTCCTTGAATAAATGAATCCCATGATATTAAGAGGCCATTCAAGGTGTTCATAACAATCTATCCTTCTTCCACATTCTCTTTGAATTCTTCAAGTTGTTCCTTTATTTGAGTAATCCTTGTGAAGTAGGACTGCATGGTCTCTGAGTTCTATATCTTCACATTCTTCAATCGGTTCCTCAATGTCATCTTTCTATTGAGGTTCTTTCCTTCGAATGGCTTCATCAAAGCATTGAACACTTCCTGAGGTGTCTTCAAGGATGACACATGGGGGATGAGATGATCCTTAATAGAATTGTTGATGTATTTGTAACTTCAGACTGTATTCACTTATTGTATTTCATTGTACCCCAACGGATATGTTTATTCCTCCGATCGGGAGAGTCATTAATATAATAAAGTCATGTAAAGTCATTGAGGTTAACCCTCCATTGTAAGTCGGGGCAATAATCCCCACAATTGACGGGTATTAGGGTTATTAGAATCTCCTAGTTAGTTCGGACCTATAGAGTAATTATCAAGTGGAAAATAAGTATAAATAGAGAGTGAGACTCTCTATTTGAAACACACACACACTCAACTGTTGCGCGTGAGTGAGAAAGGAGGATCTCGCACAAGTGAGAGAGAGAACAGCTGTCGGAGATCATCTTTGTGTTTTTGGGTTTTACCTTTGCTATTGGTGCTCATTCTATCTCTGAGGAAGTTTTAGGGTTTTCTCCTTTATGGTTTCACTGATAAAATTCTATATTGTGATTATTGATATGCATGTTATTCTCTCACATAAGATCGTAGACCATATTGATTAAATGATAAAAACATAACATGGTATAAGAGCTAACTTGAGAAGAAGACACTGTGCAACTATAGAAGCTAGGTCTTCTTAATTTTTGGGTCTCTCTCCACATATCATCAGCAAAAGGAGGCTGGGTTAACTCTCCATTGAAGGCGCATCTTTTTGTCGAAGCAAAATTTGATTTTGGGCATTTTCAGTTTTTGACATGTCACTGCTGTGGGAAATTAGGGATTTTCACAGAAGAGGAATTATTGAGTGAGCCCAGCATAGGATTTCTCTGCTCCTCAAAATCTAAATTTAGATACCAAGATCGAAATTTTTGGTTGTGTATAACTTTGGGAAAGTCAAACACTAATTTGACCCCGGACCAGAAAATAAACACCACAAAATATCAGCTCCACATCCAGTTCAAGAATCTCAAATTGGTAAGATATAAATATTTTGTATTTCCAATTGAGGTTCTGATTAAAATATTAATCAGATAAGTTTCACTCTATAGCTGAAATACAGTTGCAATGGCAGCTAATGGAAATTAGGGTTTCATGCCTGAAAACCCTAAAATACTAAAACAAGTAGTTTTGGTACATTTTCTATATATTGATATTGGAGAAGGATCAGGAGTCGAAAATTTTACAGGCTCAAGATAAATTCCTAATGTACCATGTGTAAATTGTTTAGCCTCATATTCACCATATTTTGGGAGATATGATTCCTCCAAATCAAGGTTCCATCCTCTCCCGGGATGCATCCCTAAACAAGACACCTTGGGAGAATTGTTATATCTCAAGCTACAAAGGTCCTAATGAAATTTTGCAAGATTTCCAATGTAGGTCATGGACTTTAATTTATGTGGTAAACATTTCAGACCCCGAAGGTGAAATAGTGACACATGGAAATTCGTACAAGTTCTCTATTCTGAAGAGTCCTGAAATAAGTCACCTTGGGAAAACGTGCATAAATCCCAATTGTTGAAACCAATTCTACTCTAATATTTGGCGTTAGAAAGAGGATAGACAAAGCTACCTCAATACAAGTTTTCACACAAAGAGGAGTAATAATTTCGGAGATACCCCAGAAACAATATCACAACAATATCAAGCATGTGTGTAGAAGAAATTGGAAAAATAGGGCTTCTTATTCTAAGAGATTCCCTCCATTGTTTTCAGAAAAGGAGTACATTGGATAGCTCACCTTGAAGAGGCCCATATTTCTATCCAATCAGAATTTTGAGATTCCAAGTTTTTAAAATTAGGGTTTATCTAACAAACCCTAGATCAGTCAGCTCCGGAACCTCAAAATCGTAAGAAAGGTCTAGGAGCCAGAGGGAGATAAGGCTAAGGCTAGAACCAAGAGAATCATTATAGATTATATTAAATATCATCTCATCCCTCATGTGACACCAAAAGGAAGTGTTCGATTCTATGATGAAGCAATAGAAGAAGAATAAGATATTGTTATAACCACCTTCAATGGCCTCCCAGGATCATGGGATTCATTCATTCAAGGAATGTGTGCTAGAAGGAAGTGATTACCTTCAACAGACTCTGGGAAGAGTGCACACAAGAAGAAGAGAAAAGAAGATGGGAGCAACTGAAGATCAATCTCTCATGATTCAGAGAAGATCCCTCAAGCGATGAGGAATATGAAGGACTCAATTCTTGAAGAACATCTTATCCATGTTAGCATTTGGATAGGAAATGATAATGTCATGAATGAAGAAGATGATGAATCTAAAGGCTCAAGAAGGAGTCTACCCACGAAACAAATAAAGATAATTTGTGAATTGTATTTTCCTATATATCTAGTTGTTTATATGACATTGTTTATTTATTATGCATGATAGAATTGTTGCATTAATGACAGTATACTACTAATATGCATATGATGGGTAAGTATCCCATGGTGCTATACAACACTCCATTGCTACTTATCTAGAATAAAACCTCTTTGCTGACATATTGGATTAGTGCACAATCTCAATGATGTCATGGTAGAGATGGAAGGCATCTAGAAAGTTTTCATGAGATATGGATGAATGTTGTATTCGCTAAAATAGTTGCATGATTATATCTTTATGCATAAGAATTTGTCGTTATGAATATGATTTATGAAATGTTTCTAACCATAGAACTAATGCATTTGACTTGTAGGAAAGATCACTAACAATCTCCTACAAGAAAAGAAGGATGAGATTTGTTCAGAAGAAAAAGTGACGAAAGTTCAAGAAATAATCCAAAATGAAGAATAGTGTGACAATACTTCAAGAGGCCCGAGACACACTCTAGTTATGTGACATTGTTGAGCGACATAATTGATGTACAGCCTTCCAGCTATGAAGAAGTAGCCAAGAGGAAAGGGATGGAGAGTACCAGTTCAAGAAGAATGATTTCTAGGATGTGGTATCGAGACTTGAAGGGAAGTTTGTAGTGTCTGCCATATGGATCTATAAGATCCAGCATGTAGTAGATGGCAACATTGTGGGATACAAGGCAAGATTCGTAGCATGAGATTTCTCATAGAAAGAAGGCATATACTACGAAGAGACATTTGCAGCCACAGGAAGTTAAGACACATGACAGGTAAAATCATGTGTGCAAATTAAAGAAGGCCTTGTATGAGCTCAGAAGGAACCCATGGGATAACACATACATAAGGAGCTTGAAGATCACCTAGAGTGATGAATATCTTAGCTAGATGATGTATTGTGTGGGTATATCTCATGGTATTATGTTGTAATGGTGCCTACTGTGGACCAAACCCCTAGTGACCCCCCTTCAGTTATTACCATGATATATCTATTGTCATATTTTGATTTCCACCTTAGGGAGGCATCCTTGAGAGAAAGTGTGCCCCTTTTAATGTGGTCATCTCAATCCATGCATTGATCCTTATATTGATGATCCCCACCATTGATGATTTCTTAATCTCATCCATTGGATGATAGTTAGGTAAAATGTGAAAACATTCTTGATCTATTGAAGAGATGTGATCACCCCAGTTTAAACCATGAGCTCTTGCACCATAATATTGAATAAAGAGTTTTTTTGGGACTACACACTTGTTTCTTGTTTGATGAATGAATAAGATGATGACTGACATTGTTATTATTCTGCATTGAGATCAATCCAGCATAGATTTTGTACATTTTCTTGTACATGTTTATCTGCAGGTTGAAAGAGGTGTTTATGAGAGAGGTTCATTATTGAGGAGACTCACTCTATTGTCGAAACTCAATGTTGATTTTTAGGGAGTAGCAACTTCTTCATGATTTATTTTCCTTGCATTTTCTTTAGTTTGCAGATGTCATTTATTTGTCATACTGAATGACTTCTTTGGTGGGACAGGTACAAAGGGGGCACTAGGGTCACTCACTAAAGCAACAATTCATCAAAATTTTGCTAAGCATGAGATCGGACCATATTAATGTATGATTGATTAGCAAAGAAAGGGTTTTGAGTGCCTCAAGCAATATTAGGATCACTCAAAGTTTCATTTTGTCCCTATGGAAATGGATCCTTAAGGACCACATGACATTTCTTTAACAACTTCTGATCTTGCTCCATGAGGGGGCATTTATAAGTTAAGTGATCTTCGCGACAAAGTTTGTAAGGAAATTTCACTTTCTTAGTCACCCCCCCCCCCTAAGCATTGTTCATGGTTTAGGTTTATTTTGCTTTCCCTCTCCCTTCTTCACCTTGTTCTTCTTCCCACCAAGATGATGAGTAACCTTTTGAATAGATTGTGCATTATAAACATTTTCATTTTAAGTGGGGGAAGTGGTATCATTAGATTCCCCTAGGGTGGACTGCTTCACCAATAGCTGATGTATTTACTTTGCTAAGAATTTCACAGTAGGTGATTCAATTGAGGATCATGTGGTATAGGCTTAGGTTTCGCAAAGTCAATGTTGGATCTCGGTGCATCAGGTATAATTTCATAAAGGATCCGAGAGTAAGCATAAATGAGATCGAATTGTTAGACCCTTAGAATGGATTCCTCTTTAGTTTCTACCCACAAAGTAGAAACATCTTCTGAAATATATGGAAATAAATATTTCAAAAACCATTATAAGAGAAACTCGGGAGGAATGTTGGCTTTAATCATCCTCTTCTGTATTCTCTATTCTTAAATATGGTCATAAATGTACGTAGCCTTATTTTGCATAAAGGTTGACAAAATATTTGTAACAACATCATACCAGACATGAAGTCGAAAGTGGTTAAGAAAATCGTTGCTAAATCAAGGAAACTATCATAAGTGGCAGATGGAAGTTCAATGTACCATTTAGTTGCCACGCTAGTTAGATTTCTTTGAAAAATCTGTAGCCGAATCGAATCATCGTTCAACGAATTTGAGGAGCACCATAAATAAAATGTAGTGCCATCATCAACAGGATCCTCTCTAGTTTTTCCTTCAAACTTAGGGATGTCTAAAGGTAATTTAATCGAAATTGGTGGCCAAGTTGGGTCATGGCGCACAGGGTCATCACTACAAAAAAAATCCTTTTGGGGGGAGTTTTGTTAAACCCCCCCCCCCCCCCCCCCCCCCCCCCCAAAAAAAAAAAAAAAAGTCTTGTTGGAATTTTAAGTGGGTCTTTTGAAAGACATGTTATAATAATTAACCCATAGTTACCTACATTAGACATTAATTTAATTATTTTTGTCTTATTACCTAGATTCCTAGATTCTATTCTATGCTAGTTTCCTTCTACATGTCCTAGAAGTCAATACATGCTAAAAATGAGTCATGGAGTGCTTGGGAAACATCTTGGAAACCAATTTTAGAATGACTACTTTATTCCAGATTGTCTAAAGCGCATATTTTCTTTTTTCTGAAAAGTTGCCTTGCTTTATAGTTGATTTAAGGCAAAAGGAAAAGCTAGTCTAGGTGTAACTGCCTTGTCTTTTTCCCACATAATCCTCCCTCCTTTTCTCCAAATAAAACCATGTATGAGTTTTCTTTCCATCCCTCTTTAGCTTTCCCAATTGACTTAGCAAATTCATGAGCATCTTCATAGATTTGGAAACTGCTTTATGCACCTATGTGGGATTTGACTAGATTTGGTAAGCCTTCTTTTTGACTATTTCGAATGGAATCCTTATGCATTCGAACCTCTAATGTAATTATATATTACATCAGCCTATTACTTCACAAGGTTGACTATTGTACACTTACTAAATACAGATTGGTGTTATGCTCCAATTTCAGTCTCCTTTGGTGTTAATTTTGCATGTTTGATTAGCAGTTTTTTTAGTGTAATTGTTCTATCTCTTGGGTTCAATTTCCACATGGTATCAAAGCCTTTGTATATCGATTTATCTCCTTCCAAATTTTTATTGTAGGTTTAACATCATTGACTGGGAGCGCATTCTCCTAACTAGAGGGCACAACTACTGAGCTATGGACCAATCTCAGAAGATCGTCTTGACTCCATTCAATTTTTTTGAGTGGAAAGCTGAGATGGAGATATTGTTCAGAGCGAAAGGTCTCTATAGGGTGACTATGGAAACTGAGTCAAAGCCCAATGCAGCTACAGAGAAAATTAAATGGCACAATAGGAGGGATGAGACCTATGGTATTTTGTGTCTTAGCATTTCAAGAGACCTCCTCTTCCATCTCGATGGATTGACATCACCTAATGAAGTGTGGGACAAGCTGGAAGAGATTTTTGGAAAGATAGATGAGAAGAGGAAATCAAATTGAGAATGAGGTGATCTCCTTGAGTCCCAGTAGCTTCGAATCATTTCAAGTCTAGTTTTCCAAGTTTAAGGCCCTTGTTTTGCAGCTAAAACAGTGTGTGATCGAAAAGAAGGAAGAGAAACTAGTCTTGGCCATACTCTCTAAGCTTGGTCCTAACTATTCAATGTTTGTTTCAAACTTCCATGCCACCAAGTTGACAGTTCGAGCCTGGAAGATGCCTAATATTATAGATTTCATGGAATCCCTCACACAGGAGCAAGATAAGTTGGTGATGATGGGAACCATCAAACCTTCCAAAGACCAAGATTTGCTTGCGGTAGATTCAAGGATGGATTCAAAAAGAAAGAAAAAATCTAAAAA
>LPNX010201082.1:138738-151403 GCA_001517045.1 Pseudotsuga menziesii
GAGGAATTGGTTTCAATTAGCCAGTTACATTGGGGTTCTTCTTTCTATTGGCCAATTCCATTGGGTTTTTGTTTCAATTGGGAAATTCCATTGGGTTTTTGTTTCAATTGGCCATAATTTAATTTAATATGGTTTAATTTTTCAATCGAGGGCAAATAAATTGATGAAAAAAATGAAAAAAACATGAAAAGAAATGAGCAAAATACCTCACAAGGGGAGTTTTATCCAAAGGTGGAGATGGAGGGCTCAAGCACACCCAAAATCGAGTTTGCACAGTCGAGAGTTGGTCCTCGTTCGTCCAATAGCCGCGTGGTTATGAGAAAAAGACGGCCTCGGCCAATTTTAAAAAAAAACAGGCTTTCAAAATCAAACCTCCGTTTTAGTGAAGGAAATCGTGCACGCGATTCTCTTCACTAAAACAGAGGCGCGATTTGTCTTACTGTCCTAGTTGGCATGCCTATTGCGAGCCTTGGGACTAGGCTTGGCAGGATCGGTGCTGCTTGGGATGATTTATTTTTTTTGGATCAAGAGTGATTGACTTCACTCCACCATTGCATCTAAAAGGTCCCTCAACTTCTTGCACACACCCATCAACTTTGCAAATTCCTCGAACACAAAATTGTGGCTAGAGTTCCAACATGGAACCTCCCTAAACACACTTGTAGGACCCACCATAATCTAGTTTTGATGCATGGATGGAATTCTATGCCCTCTATAGGGATTCGATAGGTGTCCGTGAAAGCGTGTAGGAGGTGGGATTGAACGCACCATAGAATCATGACCGTGTCTTCAATCAACGAACTGTTGATTCCGTTGGATTGAAGACATCCGGATAGTGCTACGGGTGTCCCTCTCCTCTGGCTCCATGGAAAAGGGATCATGTTTTAGGTCAAATTTGGAAACTGGGGTTTTTCTTAGTAAGTGAATCTGAAATTTTAGCACATATGGTCACCTTTTCAAATTCCTCGACCATGACCTTGTGGCTAGCATTCCAACATGGAACCTCCCTAAACATTCTTGAATGACCCACCAAAACCCAGTTTTGATGCACGATTGAAATTCTATGCCTCGGGTAGGGATTCAACATGTGTGCGTGAAAGCCTTTAGGAGGTGGGATTCAACGTGCCATAGAATGATGATTGTGGCTCGGATCGACGAACCGTAGACTCTATTGGGTTTAGGACATCGGGATAGTGCTAGGGGTTTCCCTCTCCTCTCGCTCCATGGACAAGGGATATTGTTTTAGGTCAATTTTGGAAACTAGAGTTTTGCTCACTAAGTGAATTAGAATTTTTGCACATAGGGGTCAACTTCAAAAATTCCTCGACCGCGAACTTGTTTCTAGTGTTCAAACATGGAACCTACCTAAACACACTTACATGACCCACATAGGGATTGAATAGGTGTCCGTGAAAGCGTGTAGGAGGAGGGGTTCATTGTGCCATAGAATGATGAAACAAGGGATTATTTTTTAGGTCAGTTTTGGAAACTAGGTTTTCTCTTAGTAAGTAAATGTGAAATTTTAGCACATAGGGTTCAACTTTGCAAATTCATCGACCGTGGCCCTGTGACTAGCGTTCCAACATGGAACCTCCCTAAACACGCTTGAGTGACCCACTGTAACCGAGTTTTGATGCACTTTTGGAATTCTATGCCCTCGGTAGGGATTTAACACGTGTTCATGAAAGCCTTTAGATGGTGGGATTCAACGTGCCATAGAATGATGCTTGTGGCTTAGATAGACGAACCATCTACTCCTTTCGATTGAGGACATCGCGATAGTGCTAGGGCTTTAACTCTCCTTTGTCTCCATGAAAAAGGGATCGTGTTTTAGGTCAATTTTGGAAACTAGGGTTTTGGGGAGTAAGTAAATGTGAAATTTTTGCACATAAGGTCAACTTTACAAATTACTCGACCCAAATCTTGTGGCTACCGTTCCCACATGGAAACTGTATAAACCCACTTTTGATGCACTGTTGGAAATCATTATTAGTCACATTAATCACACAAAGGTATTCATCATGGAAAGGGTATAGACACTAGAGTGAATTCAATGTCAATTATCATGTCTAAAACTAGTTTCAAAGGTAATGTCAATTATCCTTTTTTTAAGGTATAGACACTTAAATATCTATTATACTTTTGTTTGTGAAGGACATTGTTGGACAAAATGAATCAATCTCAATGAATTTAGCATATCTAACCATTCACTTCTGAAGTCTAGATTAATTAGGTAACACCAAATATCACATTGCATAGTGACATAATTGCACCTAGGTGCTCTACATCCTATTATAGGGAAGATGTTGTAACCTTCATAACATTATGTTACCCAAAACAAAAATAATTAAAACATTCATATCTACTCATAAAATTAAAAATTAAAACAAATCACAAAGAAGTTTCATAAAATAATCAAGCACAAAGTGGGATCAAATTTGTGGAGGTGTAATTTTTTTCTAGACTTGTAAAAATTACACGTCAAAAAATTGGATCCATCTCAATGCTTGCTAAATCAAGATTTAACATCAATCTACTTCACACAAAAGACAACTAATTTATTATTACATAAAAATTCAAACACTATTTACACAAAAAAACCTATATATATATATATATATATGCAAATTCCTCTATAAAAAAGAAATCAAGCATGCATATTACTATGAGTTCAAAAGTTCAGTACTAAATTGTTCACTAAACATCGAGCAATCAATCTATTCCTTCCAGATAGAAAACATCAAAAAGTACAAAGAATAGAATAAAAGTAAATTATTTATCTTAACAATCTATCGTCAATAGAAAACATTAAAAATACAAAGAATACCAGATTAAATATTCACTACGGTGAGACACTATTTTACCAACGAACCACATGTGACATAGGACACCTAGGACACCTAACATCCACCAAAGAACACGATATTGTATATGTGTTTAGAAAATGTAGCAGGTAAGAGAACAAAAATATTCTATGTGATAGAAAATAAGATAAGACAAATGATCACATAGGTTTTTGTAAGTCCATAATAATACCTCAAATGAGCAAACACTTACTTACCATTCCAGCAAGAAACATCTCCAAGAGAACAAGATATTGTATGTAGATAGAGAACAAGAGACTGATGTTGAAACAAAAGGTCGGAGAGATGGCAACAATAAACAATCACCATACACAAGAAGATAAGATAAGCGATAACATAGATATTTATAAATCCATAATGATACCTCAAATCAGCAAACACTTACCTACCATTCGAGCAATAGATATAAGAGGCAACAGAACACGTCCCAATATTAAATTCAGGTGAATAAAAACCTAAAATGCCATAGCCAAAATTAAAAATATTGCATAACAAAAATAAAACCTTAAGTTGATGCGATGATAAATCAATTCAAATCAAATAATAAATTCCATCGTTGGGAACAGGATGACAGGCAAATGGAAAAGTTGTAGGTGTTGACAATTATGTTGCAGAGTCCAACAATCAAGAGAGGCGCTTTGTCTAAGATGCTTATTTGAAGTAGCAAGCTGAGACTCAGAATAGTCAAATAGATGGACAACGGGCGGGAGATACGGAACGACAAACCATACATTAGGCTACGTCAACAGGCGCGGTAAAGATTAAAAATTTTAGTAAAAACTACCCATAAACTCTAAATAAAAAACTACCCATAAACTCATAATTACTTCCCCAAAACAGCTGGTTTAAAAAACTCAGGACAAAACTTGCTGTCTAACATGTAGCAATAGTTCAATGTTAGTAGAGCAAAACGAGCTCTTACATGAGCAAAATATCGGCTGGAACTTCAAATGAGATACCTGAAAGATCAATTCAAAGCGTCCACGGGGACGACAAGAAACAGTTCTTAAGCATTTCCTAATGTAAAATCGATGATTCATAAAAATTCACGGCCAGAGGTGATGACACAAAAAAATTCTAGGTACCTCGTCATCAAACAAAACATGCTTACAGAGTTCAAAACTTCTTGGCAAGTTATGCCAAAGCACTGATAGCTATTATTTCGGTGCTATGTTACTTCCCATTTTGATCATGGGGAGATGGAAAATTCCCAATATGTGGAATTGGAGTATGAAAATTTTGCAGATTTGGATTTGGTGCTGCCATCTGGACTACATTTCCATGGTTATCAATAACAGGTACTAACACCACCTGGGGCATGTATTATACTCCACCTGTAACGGGATCTATGAAGTATGAACCACCAACTGCATTCGGGAGAGGAGGCCTGTAGTCACCGATTGTACCAGCTGAGTTGGAGGGCATTGCTGGATTTGGCATACGGTCATTCGGGAGAGTAAGCCTGTTTTGTACGATCTCGTCACCTGAGCTGGAGGGCATTGTCTGATTAGCTGAGCTGGAGGGCAATGTCTGATTTTCAATACTAGATCTATGAGATCGATTTACCGACGGCGGAGATAAAATTTGAGCTGTTTGCTGGTCTGGACTTCCAGTTTGATGTTGATCCAAGACCACAGAGAGATTACCAGCAAGACTAGATGATTCTGTTGACAAAATCTGGTCGACGTCATAGTTCTTGATATCGAAATTCGTGACCGCATTGCGCCCCCTGTATGTAATGGCAGCAGTATCGCATATTAATTTCACTATGAAATAGCTTGCAACACATATAATTATAGCTATAATGGTTTTGTCATAAACCTGGTAACTCCACGGTACTTTGACTCGCCTCTACAGAATGAAGTGCTTCTCCTGTAACAAAGGCATGACCAAAACAATGGAATCTTAAACTGTCTGTACATTTTAAATATCTACTTTTAATGTTCAATGAATTAGTAATGCTGGGGCTACCTCTTGAGCATTGCTACTACTTCTTCTTTAGTCATGTTTTCTATCTCTTTGACGTCTATTTCGTAATCTGTGGGCTGTAAAGAAAATCCATGTTAATAGTCAATTCCCTTTCTATTGAGCCCTCCAATTAATAATTTCGTGTGGAAGGATGAATAAAATTGACAACAATGAAATGCAAGAAGTCATATATACTTTAAAATTGGTTTTCGCTGCACAACCCAGAAATTTTAGCGCTGCGACATCGTAAGCTCTTGCTGCCTTTTCTGGTGAATCATAATTACCTGATACAGTACATATAATTATATATAGTCAATGGCGTTAAATGAGAATAAAGAAAGCTTTCTTAACATATGCAGAATGGAAAATATTACTCACCCAAATAGACTGTAATATTGGGACCATATGGTAAAAGCCGAAGCGGTACATGTGCAAGAAACATGTGCTTAATTTTAGAAGTATAAAAAAACACATAGATGTAGCAGGGATAGATCGCTTCTTTAAATGAAAGGAATATAATATCAAAGTAAACACAGTATTGGCAAGATAGTTTGAACAAGGAAATTGACACGAACCTTGTTTACCATGTCCCGTGCAAGTAGGATCCCATACATGGGCTTGGTATCTGCCAGGCCATCTATGTCTGCAACAATGGCCATAGAGCATTAACATGGCTAACAATAAAGAAACGTTAGAATGTAACCGCGAAACCTGTTAGGAATAAGTTACCTTTTGACCCCGCGAAACTGTTTGGCCGGAGAGTTTACAGAATTACCTTTTGACCCCGTTCGTACTGTTTACAGAATTCATTTTCGCAGAGATTAGAAGTGGATCTAGGGTTTCACTCGATTTCTACGGTTTCACTCTACTTCTAGGGTTTGATATAGCTAAAAAGACGGCTGCCTGGCTGACTGGGACTAAACACGTTAGGAGACAACCACAAGGACACCCAACTGAAACGAAAAAACATTAGGTTGACGTTCACTGAGAAATGCAGCAGACGAGTTTTAGGGTTGTAGAAACCAGAAGGCAACCCAACTGAAACTAAAAAAATCTTTGGTCTTGCTATCCGCTAAAGAATACGTTCACCCAAAAATGCAGACAAGTTTTAGAGTTGTAGAAAATGCAGACGAGTTTTAGCGTTGTAGGAAACGCAGAAGTTCACGGAGAAATGCAGACAAATTTTAGCTTTGTAAAAATGGTATTATATAGATAGGAGAGTAGGAGAGGCGGGGAGTTTGTTTTCGTTTTACCTCAGTTGGGACTTAGCCTGGGAGAACGTGCCACAATGTTGATATCAATTAAAAGAGGGCGGGCTGGCTGGCTGACTGGGACTAAACACGTTAGGAGACCACCACAAGGACACCCAACTGAAACGAAAAAACCTTAGGTTGACGTTCACTGAGAAATGCAGCAGACGAGTTTTAGGGTTGTAGAAACCAGAAGGCAACCCAACTGAAACTTAAAAAACTTTTGTCTTGCTATCCGCTAAAGAATAAGTTCACCCAAAAATGCAGACAAGTTTTAGGGTTGTAGAAAATGCAGACCAGTTTTAGCGTTGTAGGAAACGCAGAAGTTCACGGAGAAATGCAGACAACTTTTAGCTTTGTAAAAATGGTATTATATAGAGAGGAGAGTAGGAGAGGCGGGGAGTTTGTTTTCGTTTTACTTCAGTTGGCACTTAGCCTCGGAGAACGTGCCACAATGTTGGTTCATCTTTTTCAATTTTGTTGGCCACCTAGGTGTGGGTTTAGTGGGGTGAATGATGATATTAAATGGAGAAAACTAATTCTTGTGAACCACATGGAGTGGGATGTGTTTGGCACGGTGGCATGGGAACTTCACTTACTGAACCTCTTACATAGCACGTGCCATCGTGGGATATTAAAGAATACCCTTAATTTCACCCAAACTCTTGTTGTTGAAACCCCCTCCCAATACTTAAAACCTCTTCCCCACCCCTTTTTGTACCTCAATACTTATAAACCACCCTACCCACCCCCACCTTAAACCCCTCATCCCCCCAATACCTGCAATATATTGGTTTGATTTTTGATAATTTTAAAACCCACAATATGAAATAACGTGATAGGATATTGGCCAACAAGTGAAGCCCCCGTGCACGGTCGTTGTTGTTGATTTCTTTTTACTCCAAAGTGCAACACTAACTTATGATTTACTTAAAAAGATTTATTTAATTTAAAAAAACAAAAAATGAAAATTTAAAATATTTATTTAATTATATTTATTAAATTAAATATAATTAATGAAATAAAGTTTTGTAATAATTACCACCATTCTACAATAAGCAATAAGAGATAAACGTTCCTAGATGTATACATGAGTATCTTATTTATAGAAAAGATAAGCATTCCTTGATGTATTGCTTATCCTTATTTACACGAAAGATAATGGAACAGAGACTAAAGTTGTTGACTTTTTATACATCAAATTTAATTAGTATAGACTTACCAAAATTTGGATTTACAAAGCACTTGGAGGAAAGTACATTTCTTCTCACCACTATGTTATAGCATATTTTTTATTTTTAGCTTTGGTTTGCAATAAATCATGATATTGGACCATATTAATGTATGATTGATCAATAAAGAAAGTGTTTTGAGCGCCCCAAGTTGTCTTAAGATCGCTCAAAGTTGCATTTTGTTCCTGTGGAAATGGATCCTTAATGACGACATGGCATTTCTTTAACAACTTCTGAACTTGATCCATGACGAGCATTGGTAGGTTAAATGATCTTCCTAACAAAGCTTGCAAGGAAATTTCACTTTTTTCTTCTCTCCCATCGCCGCCCCACCCCCCAAGAATTGTTCATGGGTTTAGGTTTATTTTGATTTCCCTCTCCCTTCTTCCCCTTGTTCTTCTTCCCACCCAAAAGCTAAGTACCCTTTTGACACGATTGTGTGTTATAAACATTCTCATTTTGAGGGGGGGAGTGGCAGCATTAGTTTCCCCCACAGCAAACTGCTTCACCGATATATCATGTATTTACTTCGCTAAGGATTCCACAATAGGTGATTCAATTGAACCCATAATGTCATGAGCATGTGGTCTAGGCTTAGGTTTCGCAAAGTCCATGTTAGATCTCGGTGCATGAGGTATAATTTCATAAATGATCTCAGAGTGAACATAAATGAGATTGAGTTGTTGGTCCCTTAGAATGGCTTCCTCTTCGGTTGCTACCCCTGAAGTAGAAACATCTTTTGAAATATACAAAAATAAAGATTTCAAAAACCATTCTAAGAGAAACTCAAGAGGAATGTTGGCTTTAATCATCCTCTTCCATCTTCTCCATTCCTGAATATGGTTAAAAATGTGTGTAGCCTTATTTTGCATAAAGGTTGACAAAAGATCTATACCAACATCATTTCAGACAATAAGTTGGAAGTAGTTAAGAAAAATGGTCGCTAAATCAAGGAAACTATCGTAAGTAAAAGATGGAAGTTCAATGTACCATTTATCCACCACACTAGTTAAAGTTATCTGTAGCCGAATCGAATCATCGTTCAACAAATTTGAGGAGCACTATAAATGAAATGTAGTGACATTATCACCATGATCCTCTCTGGTTTTTCCTTCAAACTTAGGGATGTATGAAGGTAATTTAATTGCAATTGGTGGCCAAGTCAAGTCATTGTGCACGGGGTCAATTATCAATTTTGGAAGGTCTCGAAATTGTAATGTTGCTAGGAACAGAATTTGGGGAATTTGGTCTATTTTTACTTCATTTACTGTATTTGAATAATTTATAGTAGAATTTACTTTTCATCATTCCATTTTGCAGCATTATTTATGTCATATTATTTTCACATATATTTTTCCCATACATGCTACTCTAGTATTTCTTGCTTCCTTGTGTGTAGAAACATGTAATACGTGGAGAGGAAGAAGAAAGCCATAAGTGTTGAATTGTTTGCTATTGATGGTGTTGCGGACCATAGATTTTTGAGATTCTCAAGCCTCGCTTCATTAGAGAACTTGTCCCAGTTGGAGCGAGATGTTATCACATATACATTTGCAGCTGGGCTGACATGATGCAGCATATATATATATATATATATATATATTCTATTTCAAGCTACTCATTCACATGGGGTTTTAGCATGGATCATTACATCCTCAGCCATTTCAGAGCCTTGTTCGGCATAGTTTCCCTTCCACGAATAAAATTCATTATTACATTGACATGATTTGAGTGATGACCTAGTTCCTTCGAACAATGTAGCAAATCAAATATGGGACACACAATTACAGAGGGGCCTTATCATATGGAGACATGTATATATGGTGAGATTGGGTATTTGTTTCCGTGGTTTTTATTTTTGCTCTGTGATGTATATTAAACACCTAGGATATGTCTTGTTAGGATGATCATAGCGACCTATGCTTATATGTATACTAATACTTGAACTTGTGCTAAGATCGATCGAAGGACTTTACGTTGAAGACTATTTCTCATGCCATGCTTTATACAAATGTTAAACATTAGTGATATGTTGGTTCCATGTGTCATTTGTCCCCATCTATTCAGTTCATCCATGGTCGATCCTCATGCCATGAATTTATCTTGACTGAGACCTATGAGATTGAAGATCACTCTCCCCACTTGACGCATGTTCATGGTCGATCCCATGTCTTATGTGTCTCACCTCTAAGTTATCCCAAAGAGTGTCAGATGAAACTTGAAGCAATGTGTTTACTACTATAAAGTGAAATTGTGAAAGTACTAAAAAGTAGTGGATAGATAAATGCTAAATCTAAAGACTGTTAGCCACTATTTAAATCTAATGACTAATTCCTCACGGATATTGCGGATTTTGATGTGAGATGAGGAAAGGGACCATTAATTCACATTGTCCCCTAGGATCTCTGCATTACTGTTCTTTCGTACTCAACACAAGGGCCCTAGAAAAGACCCTCACGAAGCTTGTTTCTTAGCTTGGATGTGAGATGTATACATATTGTTAGAGTTGAATGTGCTCTTTTCATATTATCTCATACATTTGTGAGACACCACTATCCCCTATTGTTCATATGTCATGCATATGTGACTGTGGTCGTGTGTAATTGTCATCATTATGAGAAATCATATGGTCAAAGTCAGTTATAAGTCATATCCCTTTTCCTTAGCCTTGTTTTCCATCATAACCCATCATTAGCACACGGTTTAAACTTTGTAACTGTGGCATGCACAAGAGACTTCGAGAAGATCCTAAGATTTTTCAAAGGCACATGTATATCTTACTTATTATTGTTGTTGTCACCATGATTATGAATAACATGATTTAAGTTGGGTTTCGATATACACCATTGGAGCATTTCTTACCTTTGATGCATGCAGGATCATATTTGTATACCATCTCACCTCCAGTTTGGGTACTTTGATGTGGTCAACCCAGCTCACCAAGTCAAACATGATTCCCAAGGCAGTGACTAAAAAACAAAATTGCTTATCTTTGTTCGAGATATGCCCAGGCTCAATACTACAGTTTCAGTTTTGGGTGTTTGGCTCTATTTCTCATGATGAATGATTATTATCACTTTATTATTGGCCAAATGATCAAATTTTATTACAAATAAGAGTGATTTTGGTTCTCCTAGAGCATTTCAATGTTCCAGGGGGTATGAGCAGTCACTTATACTATTCTCCTATGTCTTCAAACTATCCAGTACAGTCTATTTTCCCTAGTGCTTACCCTAGATATATTCATGGTGGTTCTATTGAGTTTCAGAGGATGTACCACCATAATGAACTAGTAAATTCACTGAAAAAAACTGATTTAGCCTGTTGGGTCAAGAAAACGTCATGGAAATTTATCTGATGATGTATTTTGGATCTCTAGATAGTTCTCTAGCAGTTTGCAGTTAGTGTTTGATTTGGATTATCTATGATTAGGTCAGTTAGTGAGGATGTCCACTAAGGGGCACCCCTCAGCTTAGCTAGATGATGTATTGTATGGGTATATCTTATGGTGTTATGTTGTAATGGTTCCTACTATGGACCAAACCCCTAGTGACCCCCTTTTAGTTATTATCATGATATATCTAATGTCATATTTTGATTTCCACCTTACGGAGGCGTCCTTGAGAAAAAGTGTGCCCCTTTTAATGTGGTCATCTCGATCCATGCATTGATCCTTATATTGATGATCTCCACCATTGATGATTTCTTAATCTCATCCGTTGGATGATAGTTAGGTAAAATGTGAAAACATTATTGATATATTGAAGAGATGTGATCCCCCGAGTTTAAACCATGAGCTCTTGCACCATAATATTGAATAAAGAGTTTTTTTGGGACTACACACTTGTTTCTTGTTTGATGAATGAATAAGATGATGACTGACATTGTTATTATTCTACATTGAGATCAATCCAACATAGATTTTGTACATTTTCTTGTACATGTTTATCTGCAGGTTGAAAGAGGCGTTTATGAGAGAGGTGCATTGTTGAGGAGACTCACTCTGTTGTCGAAACTCAATGTTGATTTTTAGGGAGTAGCAACTTCTTCATGATTTATTTTCCTTGCATTTTCTTTAGTTTGCAGATGTCGTTTATTTGTCATACTAATTGACTTCTTTGGTGGGACAGGTAGAAAGGCGGCGCTAGGGTCACTCCCTAAAGCAACAATTCATCAAAATCTTGCAGAGCATGAGATTGGACCATATTAATGTATGATTGATTAGCAAAGAAAGGGTTTTGAGTGCCTTAAGCAATCTTAGGTTCACTCAAAGTTTCATTTTGTCCCTATGGAAATGGATCCTTAAGGACCACATGACATTTCTTTAACAACTTCTGTTCTTGCTCCATGAGGGGGCATTTATAAGTTAAGTGATCTTCATGACAAAGTTTGTAAGGAATTTTCACTTTCTTCATCACCCCCCCCCTAAGCATTGTTCATGGTTTAGGTTTATTTTGTTTTCCCTCTCCCTTCTTCACCTTGTTCTTCTTCCCACCGGGATGATGAGTAACCTTTTGACTAGATTGGGCGTTATAAACATTTTCATTTTGAGGGCGGAAGTGGTATCATTAGATTCCCCTAGTGTGGAATGCTTCACCAATAGCTGATGTATTTACTTTGCTAAGGATTTCACAGTAGGTGATTCAATTGAATCCTCAATTCCATTAACATGTGGTATAGGCTTAGGTTTCACAAAGTCAATGTTGGATCTCGGTGCATCAGGTATAATTTCATAAAGGATCCGAGAGTGAGCATAAATGAGATCAAATTGTTAAGCCCTTAGAATGGCTTCCTCTTTAGTTGCTACCCACGAAGTAGAAACATCTTTTGAAATATATGGAAATAAATATTTCAAAAACCATTCTAAGAGAAACTTGGGAGGAATGTTGGCTTTAATCATCCTCTTCCGTCTTCTCTATTCTTGAATATGGTCATAAATGTGCGTAGCCTTATTTTGCATAAAGGTTGACAAAATATTTGTAACAACATCATACCAAACATGAAGTCGAAAGTGGTTAAAAAAAATCGTTGCTAAATCAAGGAAACTATCATAAGTGGCAGATGGAAGTTCAATGTACCATTTAGTCGCCACGCTAGTTAGAGTTCTTTGAAAAATCTGTAGCTGAATCGAATCATCCTTCAACGAATTTGAGGAGCACCATAAATAAAATGTAGTGCCATCATCACCAGGATCCTCTCTGGTTTTTCCTTCAAAGTTAGGGATGTCTAAAGGTAATTTAATCGGAATTGGTGGCCAAGTCGGGTCGTGGCGCACAGGGTCATCACTACAAAAAAATATTCTTTTGGGGGGGATTTTGTTAAACCCCCCGCGCCCCCAACCCCCCCCCCCC
>LPNX010201082.1:151600-154100 GCA_001517045.1 Pseudotsuga menziesii
AATTTAATTATTTTTGTCTTATTACCTAGATTCCTAGATTCCATTCTATGCTAGTTGCCTTCTACATGTCCTAGAAGTCAACAAATGCTAAAACTGATTCATGGAGCGCTTGGGAAACATCTTGGAAACCAATTTTAGAATGACTACTTTATTCTAGATTTTCTAAAGTGCATATATGCCTTTTCTGAAAAAGTTGCCTTGCTTTATAGCTGATTTAAGGCAAAAGGAAAAGCTAGTCTAGGTGTAACTGCCTTGTTTTTTTCCCACATAATCCTCCCTCCTTTTCTCCAAATAAAACCATGTATGAGTTGTCTTTCCATCCCTCTTTAGCTTTCCCACTTGAATTAGCAAATTCGTGAGCATCTTCATAGATTTGGAAACTGCTTTATGCACCTATGAGGGATTTGACTAGATTTGGTAAGCCTTCTTTTTGACTATTTCGAATGGCATCCTTATGCATTCGAACCTCTCATGTAATTATATATTAAATCAGCCTATTACTTCACAAGGTCTACTATTGTACACTTACTAAATACAGACTAGTGTTATGCTCCAATTTCAGTCTCCTTTGGTGTTAATTTTGCATGTTTGATTAGCAATTTTTTTAGTGTAATTGTTCTATCTCTTGGGTTCAATTTCCACATGGTATCAAAGCCTTTGTCAATTGATTTATCTCCTTCCAAATTGTTATTGCAGGTTCAACATCATTGACTGGGAGCGCATTCTCCTGACTGGAGGGCACAACTACTGAGCTATGGACCAATATTAGAAGTTCGTCTTGACTCCATTCGATTTCTTTGAGTGGAAACCTGAGATGGAGATATTGTTCAGAGCGAAAGGTCTCTATAGGGTGACTATGGAAACTGAGCCAAAGCCCAATGTAGCTGCAGAGAAAATTAAATGGCACAACAGGAGGGATGAGACCTATGGTAATTTGTGTCTTAGCATTTCAAGAGACCTCCTCTTCCATCTTGATGGATTCACATCACCTAATGAAGTGTGGGACAAGCTTGAAGAGATTTTTGGAAAGATAGATGAGATGAGAGGACATCAAATCGAGAATGAGCTGATCTCCTTGATTCCTAGTAGCTTCGAATCATTTCAAATCTAATTTTCCAACTTTAAGGCCCTTGTTTTGTAGCTAAAATAGTGTGGGATCGAAAAGAAGGAAGAGCAACTAGTCTTGGCCATACTCTCTAAGCTTGGTCCTAACTAGTCAATGTTTGTTTCGAACTTCCATGCCACCAAGTTGAAAGCTCGAGCCTGTAAGATGCCTAATATTACAGAGTTCATGGAATCCCTCACACAGGAGCAAGATAAGTTGGTGATGATGGGAACCATCAAACCTTCCAAAGACCAAGATTTGGTTGTTGTAGATTCAAGGGTGGATTCAAAAAGAAATAAAAAATCTAAAAACCCACTTGAGAAAAAGAGACAAGTCAAAGTATCAAGAGGAGCCTCAAAGATCCAAGAAGAACTCCCAAAAGAAGAAGAATAAAGGAGAGATGAGCAAGTGCGCATACGTGATTAAGGACTATCATCCTGAGAGATCTTGTATGAAGAAGAAAATTTACATGTTGAACCAACTCCTGGAGAAGAATAACATCTCCCTTCTTGATTTCTCAAAGAAGAAGGAAGGAGGATCAAATTCAGAAGACAGAGAGAGAGTACATGCCTTTGTTGTTGGCACATCAAGCTCACCTAGCTTCATCATAGATTTTGGAGCTTCTATACATATGGTTTCGACAAACGATGCATTCTCCTCTCTTGACATGTCGAAAGGTCTACCAATAGTTTTGGGAGATGACTCTAATATACATATGTTCCAGGTCTTTCCTCTAATATCTTGTTAGTGTATCAGATGACTCATACTGGGTCTCCAAAGAAGGTCATATTCCCCCCGATGATGTTAAAATCACTAATATTTTGAATGGTAAAGTCATAGAAAAAGGTGTTGTTGATCACACTTCAAAGGTATACAAGTTTTCCCATTTTCTACCCTACTCAAACCCCTCTTCTCTCCTTATTCATGCTAATGAAGCAAGCAAGTTTTGGCATGAAATATTTGGCCATATTAACTACAAGTATCTTTCTGATTTGAGTGAAAAAGATATGGTTATAGGGTTACCAAAGATCAAGTTTTCTAAGGGAGTCTGTCAAGGTTGTATCCTAGGAAAACACCCAGAGCACAAGTATGAGAAAGCATGTCATGAGAGAACCTTTGCACCTCTTGAGTTGATCCACAATGACATTGCTGATCCATTACCTCATATGTCCATGACTCAAGCCAAATATGCAGTGACCTTCATAGATGACTTTTCTAGGTATTCTTGGGTTCACTTCCTAAAGCATAAGTCTGAAGTTTTTGACGTCTTCAAAGTCTTTAGAGCCTTGGTTGAAAACCAGTCTGGGAGGAAACTCAAGATCCTCAGATATGAAAATTGTGGTGAGTATGTCAATTCTAAGTTCATTCAGTATTGCAAAGATGTAGGTATTCAGA
>LPNX010201082.1:159100-162584 GCA_001517045.1 Pseudotsuga menziesii
ACCCACCATAATCTAGTTTTGATGCATGGCTGGAATTCTATGCCCTCTATAGGGATTCGATAGGTGTCTGTGAAAGCGTGTAGGACGTGGGATTGAACGTGCCATAGAATCATGACCATGTCTTCAATCAACAAACTGTTGATTCCGTTGGATTCAAGAGATCGGGATAGTGCTACGGGTGTCCCTCTCCTCGAGTTCCATGGACAAGGGATCATGTTTTAGGTCAAATTTGGAAACTAGGGTTTTTCTTAATAAGTGAATCTGAAATTTTAGCACATATGGTCACCTTTGCAAATTCCTCGACCATGACCTTATGGCTAGCGTTCCAACATGGAACCTCCCTAAACATTCTTGAATGACCCACCAAAACCCAGTTTTGATACAATACATATAATTATATATAGTCAATGGCATTAAATGAGAATAAAGAAAGCTTTCTTAACATATGCAGAATGGAAAATATTACTCACCCAAATAGACTGTAATATTGGGACCATATAGTAAAAGCTGAAGCGGTACATGTGCAAGAAACATGTGCTTAATTTTAGAAGTATAAAAAAACACATAGATGTAGCAGGGATAGATCGCTTCTTTAAATGAAAGGAATATAATATCAAAGTAAACAGAGTATTGGCAAGATAGTTTGAACAAGGAAATTGACACGAACCTTGTTTACCATGTCCCGTGCAAGTAGGGTCCCATACATGGGCTTGGTATCTGTCAGGCCATCTATGTCTGCAACAATGGCCACAAAGCATTAACATGGCTAACAATAAAGAAACGTTAGAATGTAACCGCGAAACTGGTTAGGAATAAGTTACCTTTTGACCCCGCGAAACTGTTTGGCCGGACCGTCTTCAGTACCGTTTGTACTGTTTACAGAATTCATTTTCGCAGAGATTAGAAATGGATCTAGGGTTTCACTCGACTTCTAGGGTTTCACTCTACTTCTAGGGTTTGATATCAATAAAAAGACGGCCGGCTGACTGGAACTAAACACGTTCGGAGACCACCACAAGGATACCCAACTGAAACGAAAAAACATTCAGTGAGAAATGCAGCAGACGAGTTTTAGGGTTGTAGAAACCAGAAGGCAACCCAACTGAAACTAAAAAAACTTTGGTATTGCTATCCGCTAAAGAATACGTTCACCCAAAAATGCAGACGAGTTTTAGGGTTGTAGAAAATGCAGACGAGTTTTAGTGTTGTAGGAAATGCAGACGTTCAAAGAGAAATGCAGACAAGTTTTAGCGTTGTAAAAATGGTATTATATAGATAGGAGGGTAGGAGAGGAAACACGGTTACGGGGAGTTTGTTTTCGTTTTACCTTTGGGACTTAACCTGGGAGAACGTGCCACAATGTTGGTTTATCTTTTTCAATTTTGTTGGCCACCTAGGTGTGGGTTTAGTGGGGTGAACGATGATATTAAATGGAGAAAACTAATTCTTGTGAACCGGATGGAGTGGGATGTGTTTGGAACGGTCGCATGGGGACTTCACTTAGTGAACCTCTCACATAGCACGTGCCATCGTGGGATATTAAGGAATACCCTTAATTTCACCCAAACTCTTTTTGTTGAAACCCCCTCCCAATACTTAAAACCTCCTCCCCACCCTTTTTTATACCTCAATACTTATAAACCACGCTACCCACCCCCACCTTAAACCCCTCATCCCCCAATACCTGCAATATATTGGTTTGATTTTTGATCATTTTAAAACCCACAATAGTAACATCATAGGATATTGGCCAACAAGTGAAGCCCCTGTGCACGATCATTGTTGTTGTTTTTTTTTACTCTAAAGTCCAACACTAACGTATGATTTACTTAAAAAGATTTATTTAATTTTAAAAAAACAAAAAATGAAAATTTAAAATATTTATTTAATTATATTTATTAAATTAAATATAATTAATGAAATAAAGTTTTGTAATAATTACCACCATTCTACAATAAGCAATAGGAGATAAACATTCCTAGATGTATACATGAGTATTTTTATTTATAGAAAAGATAAGCATTCCTTGATGTATTGCTTATCCTTATTTACACAAAAGATAATGGAATGGAGACTAAAGTTGTTGACTTTTTATACATCAAATTTAATTAGTATAGACTTACCAAAATTTGGATTTACAAAGCAGTTGGAGGAAAGTACATTTCTTCTCACCACTATGTTATAGTATATTTTTTATGTTTAGCTTTGGTTTGCAATAAAGCATGAGATTGCACCATATTAATGTATGATTGATCAATAAAGAAAGTGTTTTGAGCGCCCCAAGCTGTCTTACGATCGCTCAAAGTTGCATTTTGTTCCTGTGGAAATGGATCCTTAACGACGACATGGCATTTCTTTAACAACTTCTGAACTTGATCCATGACGAGCATTGGTAGGTTAAATCATCTTCCTAACAAAGCCTGCAAGGAAATTTCACTTTTTCCTTCTCTCCCATCGCCGCCCCACCCCCCAAGAATTGTTCATGGGTTTAGGTTAATTTTGATTTCCCTCTCCCTTCTTCCCCTTGTTCTTCTTCCCACCCAGAAGCTAAATACCCTTTTGACACGATTGTGTGTTATAAACATTCTCATTTTGAGGGGGGGAGTGGCAGCATTAGTTTCCCCTACTGCAAACTGCTTCACCGATATATCATGTATTTACTTCACTAAGGATTCCACAATAATTCAATTGAACCCACAATGTCATCAGCATGTGTTCTAGGCTTAGGTTTCACGTAGGTTTCGCAAAGTCCATGTTAGATCTCGGTGCATCAGGTATAATTTCATAAATGATCTGAGAGTGAACATAAATGAGATTGAGTTGTTGGTCCCTTAGAATGGCTTCCTCTTCGGTTGCTACCCCTGAAGTAGAAACATCTTTTGAAATATACGAAAATAAAGAATTTAAAAACCATTCTAAGAGAAACTCGGGAGGAATGTTGGCTTTAATCATCCTCTTCCGTCTTCTCCATTCCTGAATATGGTCAAAAATGTGCGTAGCCTAGTTTTGCATAAAGGTTGACAATAGATCTATACCAACATCATTCCAGACAAGAAGTTGGAAGTAGTTAAGAAAAATCATCGCTAAATCAAGGAAACTATCGTAAGTAAAAGATGGAAGTTCAATGTACCATTTATCTGCCACACTAGTTAGAGTTCTTTGAAAAATCTGTAGCCGAATCGAATCATCGTTCAACAAATTCGAGGAGCACTATAAATGAAATGTAGTGACATTATCACCATGATCCTCTCTGGTTTTTCCTTCAAACTTAGGGATGTATGAAGGTAATTTAATTGCAATTGGTGGCCAAGTCAATTCATTGTGCATGGGGTCAGTCATCAATTTTGGAAGGTATCGAAATTGTAATGTTGCTACGAACAAAATTTGGGGAATTTGGTCTATTTTTACTTCATTTACTGTATTTGAATAATTTATAGTAGAATTTACTTTTCATCATTCCATTTTCCAGCATTATTTATGTCAT
>LPNX010201082.1:171280-208202 GCA_001517045.1 Pseudotsuga menziesii
CTTTGGGAAGAGTGCACACAAGAAGAAGAGAAAAGAATATGGGAGCAACTGAAGATCAAGCTCTCATGATTCAAAGAAGATCCCTCAAGCGATGAGGAATATGAAGGACTCAATTCTTGAAGAACCTCTTATCCATGTTAGCATTTGGATAGGAAATGATAATTTCATGAATGAAGAAGATGATGAATCTAAAGGCTCAGGAAGGAGTCTACCCACGAAACAAATAAAGATAAGTTGTGAATTGTATTTTCCTATATATCTAGTTGTTTATTTACTATGCATGATAGAATTGTTGCATTAATGACAGTATACTACTAATATGCATATGATGGGTAAGTATCCCATGGTGCTATAAAACACTCCATTGATACTTATATAGAATAAAACCTCTTTGCTGACATATTGGATTAGTGCACAATCTCATTGATGTCATGGTAGAGATGGAAGGCATCTAGAAAGTTTCCATGAGATATGGATGAATGTTGTATTGGCTAAAATAGTTGCATGATTATATCTTTATGCATAAGAATTTGTCATTATGAATATGCCTTATGAAATGTTTCTAACCATACAACTAATGCATTTGACTTGTAGGAAAGATCACATACAATCGCCTACAAGAAAAGAAGGATGAGACTTGTTCAAAAGAAAAAGTGACAAAAGTTCAAGAAATAATCCAAAATGAAGAATAGTATGCCGAGACTTCAAGAGGCCCCAGACACACTCTAGTTATGTGACATTGTTGAGTGACATAATTGATGTAGAGCCTTCCAGCTATGAAGAAGTAGCCAAGAGGAAAGGGATGGAGAGTACCAGTTCAAGAAGATTGATTTCTAGGATGTGGTATCGAGACTTGAAGGGAAGTCTGTAGTGTCTTCCATATGGATCTATAAGATCCAGCATGTAGTAGATGGCAACATTGTGGGATACAAGGAAATATTCGTAGCACGAGGCTTCTCACAGAAAGAAGGCATAGACTACGAAGAGACATTTGCAGCCACTGGAAGTTGAGACACATGACAGGTAAAATCATGTGTGCAAATTAAAGAAGGCCTTGTATGAGCTTAGAAGGAACCCATGGGATAACACATACATGAGGAGCTTGAAGATCACCTAGAGTGATGAAGATCTTAACCTTTGCTACAAGTTTGAAGATGAAATCCTATAGAGGATGACAAGGTCACAGATGGGTGCGAGAATAACTTCTGAAAAGGTTCAAGATAGAGGATCTTGGTATCCAGTGACCCTAGATGGATACATAGAATATTAGTAGCATAGGAAGCTACTTGTCACTCCAGTACAGAATGTTTCAATACATAGAGTATGAAAAGTGGAGGGAGAATGATGCTCCGCTTCAGAGGGAGTGACTACAGAATATCCTGAGGGTTGACACAGTATGACAGGATGGAAATATTACTGATGGATCTAGGATTTACTGAGAGTAAAGCAGATTCCAACCTTTGCTTCAAGGTTTAAGACAGAAGACCAGTGATGCTCCTGTTATATGTCGATGACCACCAACTTGGAAAGTCTTCTACACAAACCACTACAAGTACATGTCCTACTATGTGAATAAAGGTGTCGAGGTCGAACATAGTAGTCCATCATCTGATTACCGGTCATTGATGTATACCATTAACAAATGCAAGATCACCCACTGATAATGAAAATGGGAATCAAGGTATTAGAGTGCAATCTAACAAGTGTGAATAAATGTGTTGAGGTCAAACACTTGAAAGAATCCATTGATCAGGGGACATTGATGTATTCCCAAAACTGTCGATGGTGAGAGAACCTACCACTGATGACTATAAGTCTCAAGGCACTCAAATGACTCTAGACTCCTATCTCAGAATAAATGATGTAAAGTCAATGGGATGAAATCCGCTGGAAGGAGGGCATTAAGCCATCCCCCATCATCGAACATGAGGTACTCAGCAAAGCTGTATAATGTGGAAGGACTTGATCATAATGTGCTCGAACCAGTACCAATACCAGGAATGGCTGACATGCAAAGTCAAGAAAACTAAGGAATGGCTGGCTCAGGCTTCAACTTCCTTTGAACAAGAGCATAAAGGAGAATGGTGACTGAATGTAGGCAGCATATACTCAATATAAAAAACTGGGACATCTCTGCAACACAGGAGGCATCGACAGAGGCTCCATAGGTACTAGAAGCTTAACCAGTCGATGGAGATAAAATTAGAGAAACGAGTACAGCTCCTAAAGTCAAACTATTAATCCAACCAACGGATGTGATATACATTACTCTGTTCGAAGGAAACATAACTCGACTGCTGCCAAAGGTAACATATTTTCCTGTTCAGCTTTTTGGTTTTTCTGGTGACTTTTTCAAATATTTTGAAAAGATTGAAAAAGAATAAAAGTGCTTTGTAGTTACACATCTAGGAGGAGACGAGTGTCAAGGGGAAAACAAACTAGTTCCAAGCAGTGGAACATACCTATTCTCAATGCAAGGAAACATGTGTAGGATAATGACACTTGGGGGAAAGTCCCCTCCCAGTTAAAAATGGGGAATCAAGCTGCAAAAGATATATAAAATGTCTCTGCTTGACTATACATGGGACAATCTCGGGATATATAGCTGATAATCAGAGTCAAGGAAGTTGGCATAAGGCTCAAAAAGGTAGGAAAAACTCATGATAATGCAATTACAACTTGACATATACAAGGGAGTCCCGGTGAAAAAGGCCAGGATAAAGGTCAATAGGAGTATGAAGCTCTTGCTCAAAGTCATGGCGATACTATACAAAGGACTCCCACAACCTAAACAAGGAAACACAGCATGGGTACCAAATGCAACAAGGATCTAACTAGGGAACCCATGTATAGGAAATCTCTACCATTCACATAGTGTCACTTCTAAAAGAAGCATGAATGTTCCGTGACACCATGGAATGGGTCTGTACCTAAGGTTAAAATGGAACGGTCATAAGGAAATGCATAAGTGCAAGCGCATGTGAGATCCTAACCTATATTCCAATTCAGACATAATACCTATGATAGGCACGAATGGGTCGAAACCTTGGAGAGAGTGTCCAAAAACTGGACCCTACATGACAACCATATTAGTCCAAAACAACCCAAAATAGTCAATAAAGAATCCAAACTATAGGATATAGGGAGGAATGATCATGACAACTACACCCAAAAGAAACAATGCGATGAACGATGGGACATAAAAAGGAAAGTAAGGTGTAGACCCAATGTTCACGCATCCACTACGACCCCCGTGAGGGTGACTATCATTGTAAAGACCGAGAGAAGGGAGTCAACATCTTCCACAAATGGAGTATAGGGCGGAATGTGATCACTCCCAAAACTATGAGCACGGTAAGGGGTTGTGATGCCCCCAAGTCTGACATCAGGGTCTATACTAGGACCAAGGATGGGTGATAGGATACCAGGCATGCTAAAAATAAAAGGACCCAAACTCAAGAGAGCATAAATATACTTAAGTAACCGTAATACCAAAGGCCAACTAGCCCACAAAGAGCACACTCCTAAGAAAATATATAGCCAAAATGCAAGCAAACCAGGGGGAGGATATGTGAGCTCTCGAATGCAGCAGGTATGTCTTGCCTAGGATAGGGTCGAAACTCCCATACACTACAAGCAGAGGTACGTAACCAACTATAGTGGCCCTCAGCTTCAATGCATAAATCGACTGTGTTGGCCGACCCCCATCTAGCTAGGACACCTACAGAATAACCTCTGCAAGTACCCCCTGTGATACTTAGGTAAGGAAACTAAGTTCACCTCAATATAATCAATGCTCAGGCAGACAGCCACAGGCGGGATTGACCGTATGGGTAGGGTAGCAAAGCCCGAAACTCTCAAAAGAGCCCCCAGATACGAATACAATCCTGGAAATATTTTCGGCGCTCATAGAAAGTGACCAGGGGTCATCCTAATCACAATTGTGTGCACTGCCTCGTGCTTAACTCCCATGTAAGAGGAGCGTCTTGAGAAACAATAATTATATCAAGGATTTCTCTCTCACCTAGACAAACACCTAATTGTTTGTGTTCAGTATTCTTAGAAAATTAACCTACAATGAACTATTCCAAGACCCTAAAACCGTTGGTGAACCCTATAAAAGAAAAATGTGTAGTTCATTTTATTATGCGTTGATTTTAATTGGATGTGATTACTCAAAGGGAAATGGTTGTGCAACTAATGATATGAAGACTTAGCAATGAAATAAAAGTGCACACCTAACAAGCCATGCCAAGCGCAATCTTATAGAATGAAAAATAGGGTATGCCACTACATGAGATGAATAAATATATATTCCTTTCCGAATGCTAATGCAATCCTTCCTATATGAAAGCCTAAACACAAATCCCATCCAAACAATCCAATGCAAGTACCTCCTCAAACCCATATCTAAGATGCAACTAAGAGTGCAACTACTTTGTATTTTTCCATATAAAAGAATGAAAAATGCAATAAAAGTCATCTAAAACTCTTAGTCTCCGCAACAAGTATAAAACACAAGCCCAGCAAGACACCGAGACAAAAAAGAGTAATGCACTAATGGAAAAACAAAAAGGATAAATGACTAAAACTACTTTTAAAGAAAAATCAATGAAAAGGCAGTCTCTGGTCACAAAAGAAGCATCCAATAGACAACATCAGAACCAAGGAAGACCCAACCACACTCACAACCCACCCAACAACTTTCCAGAACATCAAACTCACCAAAACGGAGGATGTACATGACTGTTTAAAGAACAGTTGCGTATATACATGACTTTTGGCCAAAAAGATGTATGTATACGTGGATTTTGGCCAAAAACCTGCATGTATACGTGATTTTTGGCAAAAAATCCGTGTATGTACGCGACTTTTGGCCAAAAAACTACGTATACAAAGAAGGAAGTGGTAAAAAATAGGCCAAGGGTCAAACCAATAAAGGGGAGTGTCGATGGATGAACATACTATAAAATGCAACACACAAACAAGGAAAAACAAAGAGCAAGTCAAGAATATCTCGCACATTGTGCCCCCAAACCCCAAAGAAAAATAAGGAACATCCCCAGTATGGTTGCCAATTCTGTTACGGAGAAAAATTCCTATGGCTTGGGGTGTACCACAACAGACAGAGTAACCGCAGAAATCAATCCATTCCTGATATGCAAGAGAAATAAAACATCTAACACTAAAGGATATCGAAACATACCTTATTCAAGATGGTTGATGTAGATCCCTGTTGAGCTTTTCCAATCCCGTTTGTGTTAACAATTTGCTCTCTCAACAATTAGCAAACAAGACAAGCATGCTATATAATGGTGTTAGACCTACTCTAGCATATATAATCAATAATGTATAAGCAATTAAAAGCATCATGGATTCAATATTCATTTAAATGCACATCATTGGACATGAAAATATATTTCTATTAATATAAATTAAATATTACATGAATGACAACCTCTATCGGCACGTCTATGAACTGAAGAAACTTAGTCCTCCACCTGGGCCTCCACCACCTCAATCCTCCATCTCTCGATAGCAAGATCACAAGCAAAGGAAAGCTTGCGAAGAACACCAAGTGCTCCAAGGGACAAAGGGATGCAGACTCAAGTATAAGCAAGCTACGGCAACAATGGACTATAGTTTTCTTACTCTTCAATTCCTCTCCTTTCAATGTATCCAAAGGGTTCCTTATATAGTGCTTCAATGGGGTAATGGAAGGTCAAATTTGAGCGATCTCAAAGCATATGGAAGGCCAAGAGATAAGTGAATCGGATCCACATCAAGGAAAATTCCAAAAATCTTTGGCCTTTTGCACACATCCCGATGTACACGGGTTTAAGGGTTATATCCGCGTATATACGCAAGAAAGGGTTAAAAAGTCACGTATGGAAAATAACATGTGTTTTTAGGGATGATCATGGAAACATCAAAGGTACAAAAATCGTCCATGGGATCCAAAGATTCTATAGAGGGATAGGGAAGGCCATAAATTTGTAATCTACCATGTGTGGTAAAATCAATTGTAACATCTTTGATCACGAAAGTCACAAAAGAATCAAGATCATGCTCTTCAAGAATATTGATCACCCTCATCTTCCATGTATTGAAGTTGGATGTTCCTTCAAGTCGATCCTCTTATCGGACAAATATTGATCCCATTGCTTATAGCTCTTACTCAATGCTTTGAGATCTATGGAGGTTTATATTGTTTGCACAAAACTAAGCTCTTGCACTCCCTTGCTCTGATACCATGTTAGTATTTGAGAAAATATGAATAAAATTGAACTTTAAAACTTTAATCCACATTTACAGTGCAAATAGATCTCATCAATAATCCAAAAAACATAAATAAATCAAACCATAGAACACAGGATATACCCTGGGAAAAACCTCCACTGATTCGGAGGATAAAAACCCAGCAAACAAACTTAGAGTATGATTAATAATCAACATAGAATTATTACAACGCAATAGCAGATTGCTTGATAATAGAACACAAGAGAGGAGAGATCAAATGGAACATTGTATTGGTCTTTCCAAGTGCATAGAAATTTAATAACAAGCCAAATTCAGTCATACAAAGGAGGTAACGAATATTTGCATGCTTCGGTCACTTGTTAAAATTGAGAACATTGTCTCATCTTCAACCATGCACCCCCCATAGACTAGGTGCCAAGTTGGCACTCCATACTTAACTCCCGCAATGAAAATATGTGCCCTCCATTAATTCACTGATTTTAACTGCCTCTCACTGAGTTGTTAACTGATTGAACTGAACTGAACTAAATGGAACTGAATGTAACTGAACAGAACTGAATGTAACTAAACAAAATTGAATGTAACTAAACATAACTGAATGTAAATGAACAGAATTGAATGTAACTTATGCTTCTCCATCAGTGTCATCTTCAACAACCACTTGCATAAATTAAGGATTTGATTCCTTAATTAACTGAAACTTATTTATCACCACTAAGACTCAACTAATGTCTTATCAATTCGAGCTCTCTTGGAGGCATGCATGGGCAATTTGAATTCTCTCTCTATCTCTGTGCTCATATCTATCATGTGTTTAATTAATTAATCACCTATATCATTTCATACTCATAAGATTGTTTCCAAACCTATGATCATATGTATTACCCCGGGTCATATAGTCACATGCTAAAGTAATCACTCTAGGGGTGACTAATCCCTAAACGAGACTTGTAGCACCTACTGACCATGACTATCCATACATCACATAGTATATCCACTTTACACAGTAAATTGCACCACCTCACAACATGAGGATATTTGTAGAATTTGATATTAATCACAAGTATACTTACTTGATATCACTCACAAGACTTACTTGATATTACACACAAGTTTACTGACTTGATATTACTCACACATCTACTACCTCGATATTACTCACAAGACTCAGCTTGCTATTACTCACAATCTTTGCAACCTCACCACATCAATCATATCAAGATATTTGTAGGACATGATATTACTCACAAGATAGATTTCTATGGAAAGTCCCTTGAATGTGTTGACGAAGAGGGAAGGATGAGAGTAGTGAAAGGGATTCCCAAGCAAGTTTCAGTAAGGCGTATTTCAACCTTGCAGTTAAGAAATTTTTACAAGAAAGGATGTCAGCTATATGCAATCCATATATCAGAGTCATTAGGGGACAAAATCCCAAAGATAGATTATTATCAGTTGTTGCAAGAGTTCAAATATGTGTTTCCAGATGAAGTGCTAGGATTTCCACCAAAGAGGGACATTGATTTTATCATCAATATTGTTCCAAGAGCAACCTCAATTTCCAAATATCCTTATAGAATGAGCACACTAGAATTGGAAGAGTTAAAAATGCATCTACATGAATTAATGGGCAAGAGGTATATCAAACCAAGTGTGTCTTCTTGAGGAGCGCCAGTGTTATTTGTCAAGAACAAAGATGGGACTCTGAGGCTATGTATTGATTATAGGAAGTTAAATAAAGTGACAATCAAGAGTAAGTACCCATTGCCTAGAGTTGATGATTTGTTCGATCAAATGAAGGAAGACAAAGTATTTTCAAAAAATCACTTGAGATCCGGATATCATCAAGTGAGATTAAAAGAAGAAGGAATTCACAAGATAGTTTTTCATACAATATATGGCCATAATGAGTTCACAATGGTGCCATATGGTCTTACCAATGCACCCGCCACATTCATGTGTCTCATTAATTGTGTTTTCAACAAGTATTTGGATAAGTTCATGTTATTGTTCTTAGATGAAATTCTTGTTTCTTCAAAGAATGAAAAAGAGAATGAGGAACATTTAAGAATGGTATTTCAAATTCTTAGAGCACAAATTGTATGCAAAGTTAAGCAAGTGTGACTTTTATCAAATAATAGTACAGTATTTGGGTCATGTTATTTCATAAGAAGGAATTCCAGTGGATCTGAAAAAGATTGAAGCCAAAATGGATTGGTCTACTCCAAACAATTCCATGGATGTTATATCTTTTATGGGTCTTGTGGGACACTATAGAAGGTTCATTGAAGGGTTTTCTAAGATCGTTCATCCAATTACAACACTGCAAAGAAAGAATGTAAAATTTTTATGGTATAAAAAATGTGAAGAAAGCTTTCAGTGATTGAAGACATTGTTACTTACTAGTGCTACCATTTTAAAGATTGCATATCCAAAGAAGGATTTTGTGGTATGCATAGATGCTTGCATTGAAGGACTAGGTGGAGTGCTTATGCCAGAGGGATTTGTGATTTGATATGAGTCTAGAAAATTAAAAGAGCATGAAAATAATTATGCAACTCATGATTTATAACTAGAAACTATACTACATGCCCTCAAGATGTGGAGGAATTATTTGTTAGGAAAAAAAATTGTGCTTAGAATAGATCACCTAAGCTTAAAGTATTTGTTTGATCAGCCAAGCTTAAATGCCAGGAAAGCTAGATGGCTAGAATTTTTGTGTGAGTTTGACTTTGAAATCAAACATGTAAAAGGAAAAGAGAACAAGGTTGCAGACACCCTTCGCAGAAAATTGTATGTAGCATCCTTAAGCATGTGAAAATCATATTTAAGAGCAAGAGTTCTTGAAGCCCAAGATAAAGATGAGACTTTCCTTCAAGTAAAAAAGAAATTGTAGCAGGTAAAAATAGATGAAAAGTGTGAAGGATATCAACTTGGAGAAGATGATTTTCTTGTTTATAAAGGTAGATTGTATATTCCAAATTGTGTAGATGTGAAGAAGGTGGTATTGGATGAAATTTATCAAATGTCATACTCTAGACATCCAGGATATCAAAACACAATAACGACAGCAAGGAAACAATACTTTTGGAATGGGATGAAAAAGATGTAGTAGAATACATTTCTCGATGTCCAAAGTGCCAATAAGTCAAGGAAAAACATCAACATCCAACAGTATTGTTGCAGCCTTTACCCATTCCAGAATTGAAGTGGGAAGTAATTTCTATGGATTTTATAACAAGTTTGCCAATGAGAATAAGGCAGCATTATTCAATCATGGTTATGGTGGACAAGCTATCAATGGAAGCTCATTTCATTCTAGTCAAGCCCACTCATAAAGCAATTGACATGGTGAATATCTTCATGAAGGAGATATTCAGATTGCATGGATTTCCAAAAGCAATAGTCTCATATCGAGACGCAAAATTCACATCCAATTTTTGGAAAAGGTTATTTCAGGAATTGGGAACTTAGCTGAAATTTTAGTACAATGTATCATCCTCAAACAAATGGTCAAACTGAGAGGGTGAATCAATTTCTTGAGGATATGTTGAGAATGTATGTGATGGATAAGCCATCCAATTGGGAGGATTACCTACACTTGGTATAATTTGCATACAATAATGGACATCAAGAATCATTGGGAAAGAGTCCATTTAAGGAACTCTATGGCAAAGGATGCAAAACTCCAGTGAGTTAGGATAGACCAGTAAAAATGATAGTGCTTGGGCCATAAATTATCAAGGAGATGGAACATGAAATTTTTAAGATCGAGCTAAATTTGAAGGAAACACGGGATAGGAGAAAAAGTTACGTAGATTTAAAAAGAGTGCATAGGGAATTTAAAGTTGGGGATCATGTTCATTTAAGATTAAAGCCAAGGAAAAGTTCCCTAAAGTTGGGAATTTGTGCCAAGTTGTCACCAAGATATTGTGGGCCATCCGAAGTCCTTGATAGGATAGGACCAGTTACATATAGGATTTCTTTACCTATTAACATGAAAGTTGTAATACCCCTAGTTTTGACTTGGAATGTATCTAACCAAATTATGTAAATGATGTAAATATGCTAGTATGGATTCCTAGTGTGGAGCTCAAGGCCAGGGCCCTACTAGAGAATGGCTAGGCATGTATGATGTAAATATTTTTATTTGGACTATTTATTTTGCTTATAATGCTAATTTGAAATATATGTAAATATTATGTGCATAAAGAATAAAATGGTCCAACAATGGTTGTGTAACAAGCACCAAAGTGATATGATTACACCGATGGGGAAGAAGAAAGGGGGCCTAAGGGAAAATAATCATTTGCTACCAAGTGTCAACCTTGGAACTCACCCAAAATTATGTCACGTGCCTTGAATAATCCTAATATCTAATTTTTATTATTATTTTCCAATCATTGAATGCATGTGTAAAGTTGGTGGGAAAAGTCATTTCATGTAGTTATTGAAACATGGGGTTGACTGCACTTTTGGCTAGTTCTGTCACAAGTTAGAAGTTAGTCTGGAGTAGTTACGATTCCTTTCTTCAAATGCTGAAAGTATTGTCCGTTGTCTTTTCAACATTTTCTCATATCCCTTGGACCCAACCTTGATTCTCTCATTCTTGCATGCAGATTTACCTTATGTAGAGCTCTCCATTTTTGTTCATAGCCTTTAGCAACTTTGTATAACCCATTAATTTGAATTTGGAGCTAGGACAACAGATTAGAAGGGAAAATTGATGGTTGTAGGTGGGCAGAGCGATTGGGCAAGGTAGGAACCCTTCACCCTTGAAGTTTTGTTGGTGTTACATGCTTGAGAAGCCATGAATTGAGGTTGCAGGTGGTTCTCCAACATCATTAGCAGGTTCATATTCTTCTATTCACACATAGGAAGCACTGGGTAAGATGGATCGCCCAAGAGAACCATGGATCGGTGAAAGGGATGTGTGAGCCAAGAAGGGTGTTGTGTGGGGAAGGTATTGTGGAAGTCAAGGATATGAGAGCTTAGTGAGAGCCCTATAGATATCTATATGAGAATTTGGTAAGCATAAAGCATTGATTGGGTTGTGGGATGAGAGAGAGAAGCCTGTAGGTGTTTCCTTTTTCCTAGAGGACTATTAGTAGAAATATTATATGTTGGACAGAGTGCCTACGGTTGGGTTGGAAATCACTCTTACACAACTAATTGATTGGATCAAAATTGTTTAATATGAGTATTCTCTTATATTTTGTTATGCAATGTTTTTAATCGATGCCTATAATGTTTATGCTGGAAATTGCATGTTAGATGTGTGTGGATCAATTCTATTTCTATTTTGTATGTGTGTTTATGTTCCGCACATGTATTTTACTTTTTATGAATTTGTAACATGATTGTGGGGTGAAATTTAGAGGCCCCGAATTTAGTTAAAGTCCCCTATCATAGTCAAATTGATGGAAGGGGATGTTACAAGAGCTTATAATGTTTTTCATGTTTCTTTGATTAAGAAGTATGCACATGATACTAATCATGTAATTGATTGATGTGATACAGGTGGAACCCAAGGGAGTCTTCCAAGTGGAACCTATGCACATCCTCGACAAGAAGGTAGCATTGCTCCAAAACTGATCCATCAGAGAGGTAAAGGTGCAATGGAAGCACCTTGGTCATGATGAGGTTAAATGGGAGCTAGAGTATTCCATGAAAGAGGCATACCCATTTTTTGTTCAGTTTTGAGAACGTGGAGGACAATGTTGTTCTAAGGGGGAGGGGAATGTAATACCCCAATTTTTACTCTTGGGACTATTGGTATGGTGTGTAAATATTGTGTATATGCAATGTATTATTCCTCACATGGAGATCAAGGCCAAGGCCCCACTAAAGAATGCTCGAATTATAAAATAAAGTATTTTATATTTTGTGTACATGTGCTAGTCAACCATGGAAAATGTAAAAACTATGTAAATATTTATAGTGCAATTAAAAGTTTGAGAGTTGGCTATGGAAGCAACTAAAATGAGGGTGTTGTGTTTATCCACTAGAGAGAGGAGATGGGTTTGTGGGATTAAATCCTTTGTTTTCAAGTGTCATCATGACAACCCATATTCCATAAATACTAAGCAACTACCCAAGTGAACTTCCTTGTTGATATTTAATTATGTTGCAAGAAGACTGTTGAAAAATCAACTCATGAATTTAATGGCGCATGGATTGAACCCATAAATTCGTATGGTTGAGTATGGGATTAGTTTTTGGTGCTTAGAATTCAATTTCATTCATGAGTATTCATTTCCATTCATTCCCATTCCATTGTTGGGAAATCAGAAGGTGATTTTCAGTAAGCTATGCATTCCTAGCAGTGAAAATAACATAAATTGTAACTAGAGAAAAATCCATGTTTTAGAGTTTAAAAATGCTCAGAAATTGCTGTGGATTGTGATATCCAATGGGGAATTCATAGATGTCAACCTTGGGGTGAATTTTAGAGTGTTAACGACCCCAAAATTGATGGGAGAACCTAGATTTGGAAGCCCAGAAATTGAATTTCGTGGTTGAAGTTTGTGCGGCCAATAATCAAAAAATCATAGAGAAATTTGAAGTTAGAGAGAGACTAAAGGTTCGAATGGATTGATAAACCCAGTGAAGGTAAGAAATATATGAAGTTTTAGCAGCTTGAACCTTTCTATGCCCACCTTGGATAACATTGGAGGGAAGGGGCACTTGAGGGACTATGTAGCAGAGAAGGGGACCTTCCTTATGATGGGTGTGGTAGGTAATGTGGGTGCCAAATATGGATAAATCCAATTGAGATGCCTATAGATTTGTGGTTGAGCTCACCTGCTTAGTATTCTCCTTCGTATTTTCCTAGCATGCTTGATAAACCCAGTTATGTGTAGGTTTAGCATGAATATGTTTTCCCATGGTTGTGAGTGAGCCTTAGTAGTTCCTCCTTAGTGGATTCATAGCCTGGATTTGGGTGGCCTCTCAGCATAGAGATAAAGTGATGGACAAAGTGCCTATGGTTAGGTGGAATGTTTCTCTTCCATGGCCAATTGCTTGGACAACTTTAATTAAAATATAAGTGTTTGTTGTTATTATGGATATGTCAATTTTTTGTGTTATCAATGATTATTTATCGATGACGATTTAATGAGATGGACTAACTTGAATTATTAAATTGTATGCCTGTGAATAACATTTTCACATCCCCATACCCCATAATGCGGATTATTAAAAAAAAATTGCTTAAAGAACCTCTTTGCTCTTTTGATAAACATCGAATATGGATGTTAACCTATTCTCCAACCTTCATCTCAGGCTTAGAACCATATACTAGTCATTTTTCCCTTCAATTATCCATTCTACGTCCAAAATGGCCATTTTTGAACTAACCTTTCCCTTTATGCGCCTCCGCTTCCGCACTGCCGACCTCAGAAGTCGAAAATCAGATCTTCAATTTTCGACGAAGCGTCCTGCCAACCTTCTGCTTCCACACTTCCATTTTCTACCTTCCTCACTTGGAAGTTGTAAATCAGAAACATAAATGTGCGAAGGAACTCTCGATGAAATTTTCACCTTCTGCACCTGGAAGTCAGAAATCAGAAACATAAATGTGCGAAGGAACTCTCAACGGAATTTCTACCTTCCGCAATTTCGCCTTTCCATTGTGGAACTTAGATCACGGAAAACTAATTTTTACTGAGCATTTTTTTGTGCTTTTTCACTTCCCGCTTTTCGTAGGTGGATCCTGGAAGTCAGAAATCTACAATGATGGTCCGATAGAACTTCTTTCTCCTGCCTCCTGCTGTGGATCCCTGGATGCGGAAACACAACTTTTATGCCTGGTTCAATTGTTCCTTTTCGGATTCCTCCTTCCACCTTCCCTAGGTGGATTTCAAAGGGCAAAAACACTGAGTCAGAATCATTCTGACCTCTGTAACAAGATTTCAGCCTCCATGAACTTAGGAAATATTGCATGAAAACATCTAAGACATAAACAGAGATAAAATACAGGAAATATACACAAGTAAACATATACTTCATCATCATTAAGCAATCAATCATGAATAGGACAATTCATAGGCAAATACATTGCATAAACAACATAATAAGAATACTTATCTTGAAGGATGAACTTGTCCTGAAACTAGCTATGTAGCTGCAACGCTCCACCCAGCCATATGACAGTGTGTTCTTTAATCTCTCAACACCACTGCCACCCCTGAGCTGGGCATGATTCCACAAGGAACTAGGGAACAACAGACTCACACATAGACAGATATTTTAACACACAGTCAATCCAACACCTAGTTGGACTTATCAGACTATCTAGCCAAGCCAACACCTAGCATGATGAGGTGACTTGTCATGTCAAAATCACAACTAAACATAGAGGTTAAAGGGGTTAAAGGAACAAGTAAACATCAATTAAATGGAATTTCTACCACTGTTTATGTGTTGGTAGGACAATAGGAAGAAAGATAAACGACTCGAATCCACTCAACTAAAGCTACCTTTACACCGAAAAAAATTGTAGATCTAAGTGTAAATTATAAATCTACTTGATGATATAACTTGAATGAAAAGTAGATCCAAATTATGCAGCTATAGATCTACTGATTATTTGACTTTGAAATTATAGATCTTATATTGTATGTGTGTTACCAAGTTAAAATCCTTGTTTTATAGAAGAGGGGGGTTGCAAGAAGAGAAATGAATGCCTTTCAAGTTGGACTATATATAATCTCACATATAATATTTTTACAATATAATTATGATTATGTATTATGAATAAAATTGTATGTGTTACAAATAAAAATTTGATGTAAAAGTGGATAATTACCTAAAAAGTACATAAAGTTAATAAATTAATAGATCAAAACAAACTTGGACATACAACTACCTTTAAACCATGTCAAAAATTGGATCAAGTTAGTATTCTTTGCTACTTGTCTTGTCGATAAGTTGGGCTCTCCTCATCCATTCTGCATTGATATAAAACCACCTAATAACTTCATTAAAGGTGAATATATTGTTCCAGGTGGTTTCATCCTCCATAAATCTCCTCTGAATTGTGCAATAGTCTTCAAATGTGTGCATTGTTTCCATGCATTTCCAAATGGTGGAGTGCTCCTCTTCATGTGTGCACTCAAGCTAGTGGACAATGCCAAGGGGTCTAAGATGCCTCAAAATATGTAACTTGTGCCTTAGGATAGTGAAAGGTACCAATTTTAGTACAAAGAATCTGTACATAACAGTTTGATCCTTCCTATTCATATTTTTCATTAATCTTAATCCATTACATTACATGGCAACCAAACCCATTAGATTACTAGACTTGACTTCGTATTCTCAAATTCATGCCAAATATAGAACAAGAAAACATTGTTTTGCATGTGTTTTCATACTCTTAAATCATATTCCAATTTGGAATTTTATCCCAATAAACATTTGCATACAAAGAATTCCAATAATTATGCTTCTCTCTCACGGTTCTCCATCAATAGTAGACCATTCACATAGTGAAAGTGACTCAATTTCCACTACCTTGTCACTAGATTCAACCAAAATTCTTTATATACCCTCAAACTTGTGGCCTTTTATGAAATCTATGATAATATGCAAGCATGTTGGTTTTCAACTTAAAAGCATAACCAAATGCCTACTTATGAAACATGATGATATGAGGGTATCCATGTGATGGCCATTGTGTGGAGGCCCTCAATGTCTATTGTCAAATGCAAGAGGTAAGTAGACAACCAAAGAGCTATATATTTCCCTTTGTGCTCAAGTCCTATGCTTCTCACTTTGTTGACTCTTGAAGAGTGAAAGTAAATTCATCCTTAAACAATTGACATTGGACATAAATATGATGCTTTCTAGGGGCTTCCCTCATAGATATGTACGATAAATATAGGGAATTAGATATTGCACATGAAACATTTAACAAAATATGTCTTAAATGGATGTGACATCATGGAATGCCATGATTTCCAAGTATGTAGAGAATCATTTGTCTCAATGAGGCCTTAGAGCTCTTCAAGCAAATGCAACAATATTATGTAAAGTCAAGACTCAAACCATGTCACCATCGTCACCATGCTCTCAACATGCACATATCTCACAGATACCATAGCTCCACACCTTAACTTTCATTGGCATGTATACTGTGAGATATGTGGAGGTTCCATTGTCTCTACAATGAGTCAAGGGGATCCCTCACCACTTTTCTCTAGTACCTAGACTAGAATTGTCTAGCTCTTTTCATGAGCAAAGCAAAAGGTTTCAGTGGGTAGATTATATGTGGTCCACCCAAGACAAACCATGTCTATTTGATCACTTCATATTTTTGCTCAATCTCAACAATAGATGACCATAACCATCATGCATAGTCCAAAGTGGCATCCACTTCCAAATTGGTGATACCTGTTAGTTTTGCTACATTAATTTTATTAGGATATTTATCTAAAAGAATAACAAGCACAACAATATATCAAAGATACACAAGAGACGCAAGACACTGATATTTTCATCGGGGAAACCATAAAGGATAAAACCCCACAAACATCCTCAGAATAGTTTTGTCACTAAGACAATATCACAAGATGGAAAAACCCAAGAACAATATGTCTCCTGCAACTCTCTCTTTCTATATTCCTACTCATCCTCTCTCTTTTAAAGCGCGCATGAGAGAGTGTGAGTTGTGTATCAAATGAGGAGGGAACCTCCCTATTTATATCCTTTTGTTGAGTGATTTACTCAACCAACTAGGTCGTCCAGAATACCTAATTGGGGACTACCTACCTAGGAATAATTCAAAGTACAATTTCCTTCATTTATTCTGGAGACTATTTCCCCGACTTACAATAGAGGGTTTACCTCAATGACCATACATACTAATGAAATCCTAAAAGGAGGGAACAACAATATACAATAATAATATACATCATAATCTCTTCCAAAGTTACAATTACAAGAACACAGCCTCTTAACTAGGATGGTATTCTCTTGCCACAGTCATCAATACATATGGTCACGTCATCATAGTTGAATCGTCATCGGTGTTGCTTCCATAGTTCTCATCTTGTCGATCATTGAATAATGACATATTTCATGTGGAAGGATGAATAAAATTGACAACAATGAAATGCAAGAAGTCATATACTTTAAAATTGGTTTTCGCTGCACAACCCAGAAATTTTAGCGCTGCGACATCGTAAGCTCTTGCTGCCTTTTCTGGTGAATCATAACAACCTGATAAAGTACATATAATTATATATAGTCAATGGCATTAAATGAGAATAAAAAAAGCTTTCTTAACATATGCAGAATGGAAAATATTACTCACCCAAATAGACTGTAATATTGGGACCATATGGTAAAAGCGGAAGCGGTACATGTGCAAGAAACATTAGAAGTATAAAAAAACACATAGATGTAGCAGGGATAGATCGCTTCTTTAAATGAAAGGAATATAATATCAAAGTAAACACAGTATTGGCAAGATAGTTTGAACAAGGAAATTGACACGAACCTTGTTTACCATGTCCCGTGCAAGTAGGGTCCCATACATGGGCTTGGTATCTGCCAGGCCATCTATGTCTGCAACAATGGCCACAAACCATTAACATGGCTAACAATAAAGAAACGTTAGAATGTAACCGCGAAACTGGTTAGGAATAAGTTACCTTTTGACCCCGCGAAACTGTTTGGCCGGACCGTCTTCAGTACCATTCGTACTGTTTACAGAATTCATTTTCGCAGAGATTAGAAGTCGATCTAGGGTTTCACTCAACTTCTAGGGTTTCACTCGACTTCTAGGGTTTGATATCAATAAAAAACGGCTGGCTGATGTTCGGAGACCACCACAAGGAAACCCATCCGAAACGAAAAAACCTTAGGTTGACGTTCACTGAGAAATGCAGCAGACGAGTTTTAGGGTTGTAGAAACCAGAAGGCAACCCAACTGAAACTAAAAAAAACTTTGGTCTTGCTATCCGCTAAAGAATACGTTCACCCAAAAATGCAGACGAGTTTTAGTGTTGTAGAAAATCCAGACTAGTTTTAGCAGACGTTCACAGAGAAATGCAGACAAGTTTTAGCGTTGTAAAAATGGTATTATATAGATCGGAGGGTAGGAGAGGAAACATGGTTAGGGGGAGTTTGTTTTCGTTTTACCTCAGTTGGGACTTAACCTGGGAGAACCTGCCACAATGTTGGTCTATCTTTTTCAATTTTGTTGGCCACCTAGATGTGGGTTTAGTGGGGTGAAGGATGATATTAAATGGAGAAAACTAATTCTTGTGAACCGGATGGAGTGGAATGTGTTTGGCATGGGGACTTCATTTAGTGAACCTCTCACATAGCACCTGCCATCATGGGATATTAAAGAATACCCTTAATTTCACCCAAACTCTTTTTGTTGAAACCCCTCCCAATACTTAAAACGTCCTCCCCACCCCTTTTTATACCTCAATACTTATAAACCACCCTACCCACCCCCACCTTAAACCCTTCATCCCCCAATACCTACAATATATTTGGTTTGATTTTTGATCATTTTAAAACCCACAATAATAACTTGATAGGATATTGGCCAACAAGTGAAGCCCCCGTGCACGGTAGTAGTTGTTGTTTTTTTTTACTCTAAAGTCCAACACTAACATATGATTTACTTAAAAAGATTTATTTAATTTAAAAAAACAAAAAATGAAAATTTAAAATATTTATTTAATTATATTTATTAAATTAAACATAATTAATGAAATAAAATTTTGTAATAATTACCACCATTCTACAATAAGCAATAAGAGATAAACATTCCTAGATGTATACATGAGTATCTTTATTTATAGAAAAGATAAGCATTCCTTGATGTATTGCTTATCCTTATTTACACGAAAGATAATGGAATGGAGACTAAAGTTGTTGACTTTTTATACATCAAATTTAATTAGTATAGACTTACCAAAATTTGCATTTACAAAGCCTTTGGAGGAAAGTACATTTCTTCTCACCGATATCTTATAGCATATTTTTTATTTTTAGCTTTGGTTTGCAATAAAGCATGAGATTGGACCATATTAATGTATGATTGATCAATAAAGAAAGTGTTTTGAGCGCCCCAAGCTCTCTTAAGATCGCTCAAAGTTGCATTTTGTTCCTGTGGAAATGGATCCTTAACGACGACATGGCATTTCTTTAACAACTTATCAACTTGATCCATGACGAGCATTGGTAGGTTAAATGATCTTCCTAACAAAGCTTGCAAGGAAATTTCACTTTTTCCTTCTCTCCCATCGCCGCCCCACCCCCCAAGAATTGTTCATGGGTTTAGGTTTATTTTGATTTCCCTCTCATTTCTTCCCCTTGTTCTTCATCCCACCCAGAAGCTAAGTACCCTTTTGACACGATTGTGTGTTATAAACATTCTCATTTTGAGGGGGGGAGTGGCAGCATTAGTTGCCCCTACTGCAAACTGCTTCACTGATATATCATGTATTTACTTCGCTAAGGATTCCACAATAGGTGATTCAATTGAACCCATAATGTCATCAGCATGTGGTCTAGGCTTAGGTTTCACGTAGGTTTCGCAAAGTCCATGTTAGATCTCGGTGCATCAAGTATAATTTCATAAATGATCTGAGAGTGAACATAAATGAGATTGAGTTGTTGGTCCCTTAGAATGGCTTCCTCTTTGGTTGCTACCCGTGAAGTAGAAACATCATTTGAAATATACGAAAAATAAAGATTTCAAAAACCATTCTAAGAGAAACTCGGGAGGAATATTGGCTTTAATCATCCTCTTACGTCTTCTCCATTCCTGAATATGGTCAAAAATGTGTGTAGCCTTGTCTTGCATAAAGGTTGACAAAAGATCTATACCAACATCATTCCAAACAAGAAGTTGGAAGTAGTTAAGAAAAATCGTTGCTAAATCAATGAAACTATCATAAGTAAAAGATGGAAGTTCAATGTACCATTTATCCGCCACACTAGTTAGAGTTCTTTGAAAAATCTGTAGCCGAATCAAGTCATCGTTCAACAAATTCGAGGAGCACTATAAATGAAATGTAGTGACATTATCACCACGATCCTCTCTGGTTTTTCCTTCAAACTTAGGGATGTATGAAGGTAATTTAATTGCAATTGGTGGTTAAGTCAAGTCATTGTGCATGGGGTCAGTCATCAATTTTGGAAGGTCTCAAAATTGTAATGTTGCTAGGAACAGAATTTGGGGAAGTTGGTCTATTTTTACTTCATTTAATGTATTTGAAGAATTTATAGTAGAATTTACTTTTCATCATTCCATTTTCCAACATTATTTATGTCATATTATTTTCACATATATTTTTCCCATACATGCTACTCTAGTATTTCTTGCTTCCTTGTGCATAGAAACATGTAATACGTGGAGAGGAAGAAGAAAGCCATAAGTTTTGAATTGTTTGTTGTTGATGGTGTTGCGGACCATAGATTTTTTAGATTCTCAAGCCTCGTTTCATTAGAGAACTTGTCCCAGTTGGAGCCAGATGTTATCACATATACATTTGCAGCTCGGCTAACATGATGCAGCGTACATATATATATATATATATATATTCTATTTATAGCTACTCATTCACATGGGGTTTTAGCATGGATCATTACATCCTTGGCCATTTCAGAGCCTTGTTCGGCATAGTTTCCTTTCCACAAATAAAATTCATTATTACATTGACATGATTACAGTGATGACCTAGTTCCTTTGAACAAAGTAGCAAATCAAATCTGGTACACACAATTACAGTCTAGGGGCCTTATCATATGGAGACATGTATATATGGTGAGATTGGGTATTTGTTTCCCTGGTTTTTATTTTTGCTCTGTGATGTATATTAAACACCTAGGATATGTCTTGTTAGGATGATCACGGAGACCTATGCTTATATGTATACTAATACTTGAACTTGTGCTAAGATCGATCGAAGGACTTTACGTTGAAGACTATTTCTCATGCCATGCTTTATACAAATGTTAAACATTAGTGATATGTTGGTTCCATGTGTCATTTGTCCCCATCTATTCAGTTCATCCATGAACGATCCTCATCCCATGAATTTAGCTTGATTGAGACCCATGAGATTGAAGATGACTCTCCCCACTTGACGCATGTTCATGGTCAATCCCATGACTTATGTGTCTCACCTCTAAGTTATCCCAAAGAGTGTCAGATGAAACTTGAAGCAATGTGTTTACTACTATAAAGTGAAATTGTGAAAGTACTAAAAAGAAGTGGATAAATAAATGCTAAATATAAATACTGTTAGCCACTATTTAAATCTGATGACTAATTCCTCACGGATCCTGTGGGTTTTGATGTGAGATGAGGAAAGGGGCTGTTAATTCACATAGTCCCCTAGGATTTTTGCATTACTGTTCTTTCATACTCAACACAAGGGTCCTATAAAAGACCCTCACGGAGCTTGTTTCTTAGCTTGGATGTGATATGTATACATATTGTTAGAGTTGAATGTGCTCTTTTCATATTATCTCATACGTTTGTGAGACACTACCATCCCCTATTGTTCATCTGTCATGCATATGTGACTGTGGTTGTGTGTAATTGTCATCATTATGAGAAATCATATTGTCAAAGTCAGTTATAAGTCATATCCCTTTTCTTTAGCCTTGTTTTCCATCATCACCCGTCATTAGCACACGGTTTAAACTTTGTAACTTTGGCATGCACAAGAGACTTTGAGAAGATCCTAATATTTTTCAAAGGCACATGTATATCTTACTTATTATTGTTGTTGTCACCATGATTATGAATAACATGATTTAAGTTGGGTTTAGATATACACCATTGGAGCATTTCTTACCTTTGATGCATGAAGGATCATATTTGTATACCATCTCACCTCCAGTTTGTGTACTTTGACATGGTCAACCTAGCTCACCAAGTCAAACATGATTCCCAAGGTAGGGACTAAAAAACAAAATTGCTTATCTTTGTTCGAGACATGCCCAGCCTCAATACTACAGTTTCAGTTTTGGGTGTTTGGCTCTATTTCTCATGGTGAATGATTATTATCACTTTATTATTGGCCAAATGATCAAATTTTATTACAGATAGGAGTGATTTTGGTTCTCCTAGAGCATTTCAATGTTCCAGGGGGTATGAGTAGTCACTTATACTATTCTCCTATGTCTTCAGACCATCCAGAACAATCTATTTTCCCTAGTGCTCAGCCTAGATATATTCATGGTGGTTCTATTCAGTTTCAGAGGATGTACCACCATAATGAACTAGTAAATTCACTAAAAAAAATTGATTTAGCCTGTTGGGTCAAGGAAACGGTATGGAAATTTCTCAGATGATGTATTTTGGATCTCTGGATAGTTCTTTAGCTGTTTGCAGTTAGTGTTTGATTTGGATTATCTATGATTGGGTCAGTTAGTGAGGATGTCCACCAAGGGGAGCCCCTCAACTTAGCTAGATGATGTATTGTATGGGTATATCTTATGGTATTATGTTGTAATGTTGCCTACTGTGGACCAAAAAGCTAGTGGCCCCATTTCAGTTATTATCATGATATATCTAATGTCATATTTTGATTTCCTCCTTAGGGAGGGGTCCATGATGAAGATGATGAAGATGATGAATATGAAGATGATGATGATGAAGATGAAGATGAACGCTATTTTTTATTTTACAAAACGTGCATGCGATTAGTTTGTACATAACGCGCATGTGTTTTGTTTAACTAAATCGCGCTCACGTATTGTTTAAATTCAAATATTTATTCCCTCCAAATGATAAGGCCGAGCCTCCACCCATGCTTTCGTGGAATTCCTATGCCTATGTGTCTACTTTGTACTTTGCTTCGGATTCAACATGCCTGTGCCTTGGAGTATGATAAACCATGGCTAATTCAACATTATATCCAAATTTTCAATATGCGCATGTTTAGCGGTTCGTCTGATTATGCTGCACACCTCCATTTTTTATGAGATTTTAGAAACAGTTATGGTATTTTTTGCAGATTCTAAATATGTAAATTTTAACAAGAATACATAATTTTTTCTATTTTTTTCTTATTTATCTTCTATCATCACTCCTCAACTCAAAAAACATTTCTTTCAATGAAATATTTGTTAGTAATGAAGTTGATCATATTGTACCCTTTTGAATCTTTGGAATACCCAACAAATAGGCACTCTTAGCTTTGGGGTTGCAAATCCTTCCTCTTTTCAGTTGGAATTCTAGCCCAAGCCTTTGATCCAAAAATCCTTAAATGGGTCACATCTCGATTGTGCCCACTCCAAACTTCGAAAGGAGTCATACCATCAAGATTCTTATGAGGCACCTAATTTTGGATGTAGGATTCATAGTTTATAGCCTCAGCCCAAAACTTTGGTGGAAAATTCTTAGCCTCCATCATGCAGGTTTCCATCTCCTTCAGTGATCTGTTCTTTCTCTCTTTCGTTTCCATTTCCTTGATCACATACCTTATTGTCCATCATTTAACTTTCTCCGGTGGGTTCCTTTCCCACCGTCAATCGTTTCACTCCTCAAATATGATTCGCTGAACCTTTCATCAAGTGCCACAAGTGATTTTTTCCTTAGTTACCTTCAGTCTTCAAACGTGTGGTTCTATGGGAAAAAATATGATTTTGGTCCCCTCTAGAGCACCCTACCTCTCAACTCCAAGGCCATATTGTTATATTTCAAAACACATAATCCCTTGATCTCACCTTAACCCCCTCTTAGCTATTATACATTCAAACTATGCTAACACCTAGTCAGGTTTTTATGCCCTTATCATAGGTTCACCAAATGTCCCTAAAATGATTAATTAGGCCACTTGAAAATAGCCATAAAACAAGTAGAGTGGCTTAAATCGATGAACCATTGACTCCGTTGGGATCGTGACTATGCATATCAGCTAGGGGCACCTCCCTTCTATGGCTCCATCACCCGAGCCTCGTCTTGTGGAGTGATATTGGGAGCTAGGGATTTTCCCACTAAGTGATTATGCGGCTTAGCATAATTAGGTGACTTGTCATGTCAAAATCACAACTAAACATAGAGGCTAAAGGGGTTAAAGGAACAAGTAAACATCAATTAAATGGACTTTCTACCACTGTTTATGTGTTGGTAGGACAACAGGAAGAAAGCTAAACGACTCAAATCCACTCAACTAAAGCTACCTTTACAACGAAAAAAATTATAGATCTAAGTGTAAATTATAAATCTCCTTGATGATATAACTTGAATGAAAAGTAGATCTAAATTATGCAACTATCGATCTACTGATTGTTTGACTTTGAAATTATAGATCTTATATTGTATGTGTGTTACCAAGTTAAAATCCTTGTTTTATAGAAGAGGGGGGTTGCAAGAAGAGAAATTAATGCCTTTCAAGTTGGACTATATATAATCTCACATATGATATTTTTACAATATAATTATGATTATGTATTATGAATAAAATTGTATGTGTTACAAATAAAAATTTGATGTGAAAGTGGATAATTACCTAAAAAGTACATAAAGTTAATAAGTTAATAGATCAAAACAAACTTGGACATACAACTACCTTTAAACCATGTCAAAAATTGGATCAAGTTAGTCTTCTTTGCTACTTGTCTTGTCGATAAGTTGGGCTCTCCTCATCCATTGTGCATTGATATAAAACCATCTAATAACTTCATTAAAGGTGAATATATTGTTCAAGGTGGTTTCATCCTCCATAAATCTCCTCTGAATTGTGCAATAGTCTTCAAATGTGTGCATTGTTTCCATGCATTTCCAAATGGTGGAGTGGTCCTCTTCATGTGTGCACTCAAGCTAGTGGAAAATGCCAAGGGGTCTAAGATGCCTCAAAATATGTAACTTGTGCCTTAGGATAGTGAAAGGTACCAATTTTAGTACAATGAATCTGTACATAACAGTTTGATCCTTCCTATTCATATTTTTCATTAATCTTAACCCATTACATTACATGGCAACCAAACCCATTAGATTACTAGACTTGACTTCGTCTTCTCAAATTCATGCCAAATATAGAACAAGAAAACATTGTTTTGCATGTGTTTTCATACTCTTAAATCATATTCCAATTTGGAATTTTATCCCAATAAACATTTGTATACAAAGAATTCCAATAATTATGCTTCTCTCTCACAGTTCTCCATCAATAGTAGACCATTCACATAGTGAAAGTGACTCAATTTCCACTACCTTGTCACTAGATTCAACCAAAATTCTTTATATACCCTCAAACTTGTGGCCTTGTATGAAATCTATGATAATATGCAAGCATGTTGGTTTTCAATTTAAAAGCATAACCAAATGCCTACTTATGAAACATGATGATATGAGGGTATGCATGTGATGGCCATTGTGTGGAGGCCCTCAATCTCTATTGTCAAATGCAAGAGGTAGGTAGAAAACCAAAGAGCTATATATTTCCCTTTGTGCTCAAGTCCTATGCTTCTCACTTTGTTGGCTCTTGAAGAGTGAAAGTAAATTCATCCTTAAACAATTGACATTGGACATAAACATGATGCTTTCTAGGGGCTTCCCTCATAGATATGTACGATACATATAGGGAATTAGATATTGCACATGAAATGTTTAACAAAATATGTCTTAAAGGGATGTGAAATCATGGAATGCCATGATTTCCATGTATGTAGAGAATGGTTGTCTCAATGAGGCCTTAGAGCTCTTCAAGCAAATGCAACAATATTATGTAAAGTCAAGACTCAAACCTTGTCACCATCATCACCATGCTCTCAACATGCACATATCTCACAGATACCATAGCTCCACTCCTTAACATTCATTGGCGTTTATATTGTGAGATATGTGAAGGTTCCATTGTCTCTACAATGAGTCAAGGGGATCCCTCACCACTTTTGTCTAGTACCTAGACAGGAATTGTCTAGCTCTTTTCATGAGCAAAGAAAAAAGTTTCAGTGGGTAGATTATATGTGGTCCACCCAAGAAAAACCATGTCTATTTGATCACTTCATATTTTTCCTCAATCTCAACAATAGATGACCATAACCATCATGCATAGTCCAAAGTGACATGCATTTCCAAATTGGTGATACCTGTTAGTTTTTCTACATAAATTTTATTAGGATATTTATCTAAAAGAATAACAAGCACAACAATATATCAAAGATACACAAGAGACGCAAGACACAGATATTTTCATCGGGGAAACCATAAAGGAGAAAACCCCACAAACATCCTCAGAATAGTTTTGTCACTAAGACAATATCACAAGATGGAAAAACCCAAGAACAATATGTCTCCTGTAACTCTCTCTCTCTATCTCCTTACTCATCCTCTCTCTTTTAAAGCGCGCATGAGAGAGTGTGAGTTGTGTATTAAATGAGGAGGGAACCTCCCTATTTATATCCTTTTGTTGAGTGATTTACTCAACCAACTAGGTCGTCCAGAATACCTAATTGGGGACCACCTACCTAGGAATAATTCAAAGTACAATTTCCTTCATTTATTCTGGGGACTATTTCCCCGACTTACAATAGAAGGTTTACCTCAATGAAAATACATACTAATGAAATCCTAAAAGGAGGGAACAACAATATACAATAATAATATACATCATAATCTCTTGCAAAGTTACAATTACAAGAACACTCCCTCTTAACTAGGATGGTATTCTCTTGCCACAGTCATCAATACATATGGTCACGTCATCATAGTTCAATCATCATCGGTGTTGCTTCCATAGTTCTCATCTTGTCGATCATTGAATAATGACATATGTCCATCTATCTATAATAGGAAGTTTCTACAGATCCATCCTTGTTTCATGGAGGGTGTAGGCCTAGTCCTCATCTAGGTCTTCATCATATACACAAGCAATCCATCATGTAGGTATATCCTAGGACCATTCATTACATTTCCACTACAATAACCTATGTCTCATACCGTCAGCTCGTTGTATCTGCATCATCTCGTCATCGTACATGGAGCACAACCCATATGCATATCACTAACTATATGTGTTATGCCAACATAGGAGCACACCAGGACTCATTACGTCACTAAGACAACATGTGTCTACCTCTATTTGAGAATTCCCTAGGATCACACCAGGTGTGTCATGTCTCTCGACGGTAAGCCTACATTCTACAAACATAGGAGCACACCATGACTTATTTACGTCATCATTACAACCTATGTCTACCACTATGTGAGAACTGCCCAGGTGCACACCAAGTGCCTTGTGACCTCTCATCCTCTCATCATCTCCAACATGGGAACACACACACAAGGACTAATTACATCACCAAGACAACCTGGAGCTCTGACTATGCTAGAAATCATCACTCCTTCTTTCTAGGGTCCTTGTTCTGGATCACACCAAGTATTTCTTTGAAGTACTTGAACTTCACTCACTCTAATGTCTTGGTCAACACATCGGCTATCTACTCATTTGTTTCCAAATTCTAGAGCTTCATTGCTCCTCTCTGCACCATACAAAAATGTGGGTCGGATAAAAAAAATTGGGTAGTGGCTTTCAAATCCATACTACCTCTCAACTAGTTGAGTAGTATGCAACATATTTTGCCTCGGCTGTACTTAGCACCACACAGGACTAATTCCTACTAAACCAGGAGATTATACCAGATCCCAAACTAAAGCAGCAACTTGAAGTTCTCTTCCTATTAGTGGCGTTGCCTTCCCAATTTGAATCAACATAACCATGTAGGCTAATCTTCTGATTCCTGTCACAGTTGATCCCATAGTCAACTATACCCTTTAGTTACCTCAATACATGCTTTGCAGGGACAATGTGAACATGTCTCTAATCCATCAGGAACTATCTCAAGGTGTTCACAGCAAAGCATACGTCTTGTCTTGTATTCGCCAGGTACATCAATGAGCCAATCATCTGACAATACATCATGGAATCAAGTGTCTCTAATGATGAATCATGTAGTAGCTTCAAGTTGGATTCCTTAGGTGTGGTCATTGCCTTGCAATCCAACATTTCCAATCTCTTCAAAATCTCCACTACATATTTCCTTAACCAAGGAAAAATATCATATGTACTCTACCACACCTCCATGCCCTAGGTTTTTCATCTTGATATCGGTGGAAAGCTTCCTCTTTGCATCTACAGTTCATCGACATATACCAGTATTTCGCCTTCAACCTTAAATTAAAGGTTGGAACCCACTTTACTCTTCGTAAATCCTAATTACATCAGGAAGTTTTCCATCCTACCATACCATGTCAAGATTCTGAAACTCAGATATCTTCTGCAGTCACTCCCTCTGACGCAAAGCATCGTCCTCCCTCTGCATTGTGTACTCTATGTATCAGAACATTCTATACTAGAATGATAGGTAGATTCCTCTACTATTGATCCTCTATGTATCCATCTATGTCATCTCTTAATTTCATTGGATACAGAGATCCTATATATTGAACTTTGTTGAATGTTCCTCTTGCACCCATATGTGATCTTGTCATCCTTTGGAGCCATCCATCTTCAAACTTGTATCAAATGTTGATATCTACATCACTCTAGGTGATCTTCAAGCTCCTCATGTAATTGTATGTGCTTATCCATGGGTGCAATCTAAACTCCTACAAAGCCTTATGTGCACATGTGGTTCTCTGCTCAATATACACTTCTACTGGAAAAGTGTGTCTGGCCAATGGAGTATGTCATGCTATAGTCTACTCCTTCTTTCTGAGAGAAACCATGAACCTTGGCTTCTATTTGTATTAACATTTCCATCTGATGCATACTTGATCTTATATATCCATATGGAAGACACTACAGACTTTCCTTTATGTCTTGGAACCGCATCCTAGACATCATTCTCCATGATAAACTATTACTCTTTGATCATAGTCTCCTTCCATTTCTTCCCAGTTGCTTCTTCGCATCTTGGAAGGATCTATATCAATGATGTCACTCAGCAATGCCACATAAATGGAGTCTGTTCGAGGCCTATTACTTTCTTTGGAATTCCTGCCATACTTTTCTTCATCTAGGATGATGTCTTGTTCCTACGATGGTCTTCATCTCTCAAGGTGGATCTATCGCTCTCTTTAGGTCATATCATGATTCTTATATTCTTATGAAGCTCTGTCTTCCACCACGGTGTCTCCAACCCTCAGAACTTCAGGTTCCTCTTCATGTATGTTTGTTGGAGTGAATCTTCTATTATAACTATCATCACTTATTCTTCGAAACAAGTATCATCCTTTGTTTTCTTGTAGGTGATTGTACATGATCTTTCCTACAAGTCAAATTCAGTTGCATGATTAGAAACATTTCATAATTTCCAAATCATATGATTAGTGACAAATTCTAATGCATAAAGATATATGTCACATAGTCATGCAACTATCTTGGTCAATGCTACAATATTCATCCATATCCGTATACATACGGTAACTTTCTAGGTGCCTTCCATCTCTGCCATAACATTTATTAAGAGTGTGCACTATTATCAATAAGCCAACAAATAAGTTTCATTCTAGATAAGTAGCAATGGAATGTTGTACAACACCATAGGATACTTACCCATCCCATGTAAGTCAATAGTATATTGTTCATAAATGTAAGCATTCAAACATGCATAATACATCAATTGAATGTGCATAACTAAACAGTATCATTTAAGTAACTAGATATATGAGAATTAAACACTTATATTTGTTTGTTTGGTGGGTGGACTCCTTCTTGATCTTGATATCCCTGCAAGAATAACTGGAGGCTTTAACAATGTGCTCTTCTTCATCATCTGATTCTGAGGATCTGTGTTTGTGTTTCTCATGTTTGTGCAAGTCTTGTGTGTACTGGTTCTGAATCTGAGCGTCACTTCTTCACTCATGATTTCATTCCTTCTTATCCAAATATCGATATGGATAAGAGTATGATCTTCGTCTTCATCGATAGAATCCTTCTAGATCAAAGTACATATTCCTCATCACTCGAGAAATCTTCCTTTTCTTCACTGAATCTTTTATTCATTGGTTCATCATCTTTAGTGGTGTGAGCATGATGTATTTTCTTGTTTGACTTGTTGTTGAAGCAGCCTTTGTTTCTCAGACTGTCTATGGAGTAGTGTCATTTTTCATCATAAGTGTAGCATCGAGTATTGGAAGGATCTCTACTCAATTTATTTTGTCTTGTGTGATGATGTTCCTTCCTTCTGTTGTGATGATGGTCCTCCTTATTTATATTATTTCTTCTAGTGTGAATTGTGAGAGCTTTATCTTTAGTTTCTTATATCTTCTCCTCTCTTGTTATGAGTCAAGCTTCTTCTTGTGTGCATTCTTTCTATATTCCGTTGAAATATATCAGCTTCCTTTTTGCACATATTCCTTGAATAAATGAATCCCATGATATTAAGAGGCCATTCAAGGTGTTCATAACAATCTCTCCTTCTTCCACATTCTCTTTGAATTCTTCAAGTTGTTCCTTTAGTTGAGTAATCCTTGTGAAGTAGGACTGCATGGTCTCTGAGTTCTGTATCTTCACATTCTTCAATCGGTTCCTCAATGTCATCTTTCTATTGAGGTTCTTTCCTTTGAATGGCTTCGTCAAATCATTGAACACTTCCTTAGGTGTCTTCAAGGATGACACATGGGGGATGAGATGATCCTTAATAGAATTGTTGATGTATTTGTAACTTTAGACTGTATTCACTTATTGTTATTCATTGTACCCCAATGTAGATGTTTATTCCTCCGATCGGGAGAGTCATTAATATAATAAAGTCATGTAAAGTCATTGAGGTTAACCCTCCATTGTAAGTCAGGGCAATAGTCCCCACAATTGAGGGGTATTAGGGTTATTAGACTCTCCTAGTGAGGTCGGACCTGTAGAGTAATTATCAAGTGGAAAATAAGTATAAATAGAGAGTGAGACTCTCTATTTGAAACACACACTCACTCAACTGTAGCGCGTGAGTGAGAGAGGAGGAGCTCGCACAAGTGAGAGGGAGACTAGCTGTCAAAAATCATCTTTGTGTTTTTGGGTTTTACCTTTGCTATTGGTGCTCATTCTATCTCTGAGGAAGTTTTATGGTTTTCTCCTTTATGGTTTCACCAATAAAATTCTTTGTGTCTCTTGTATCTTTTGATTATTGATATGCATGTTATTCTCTCAGATAAGATCGTAGACCATATTGATTAAATGATAAAAATATAACATGGTATAAGAGCTAACCTGAGAAGAAGACACTATGCAACTGTAGAAGATAGGTCTTCTTAATTTTTGGGTCTCTCTCCACATATCATCAGCAAAAGGAGGCTAGGTTAACTCTCCATTGAAGGCGCATCTTTTTGTCGGAGCAAAATTTGATTTCAGGCATTTTCAGTTTTTGACATGTCACTGTTGTGGGAAATTAGGGCTTTTCATAGAAGAGGAATTATTGAGTGAGCCCAGCATAGGATTTCTCTCCTCCTCAAAATCTAAACTTAGATACCAAGATCGAAATTGTTGGTTGTGTATAACTTTGGGAAAGTCAAACCCTAATTTGACCCCGGACCAGAAAATCAACACCACAAAATATCAGCTCCAGATCGAGTTCAAGAATCTCAAATTGGTAAGATCTAAATATTTTGTATTTCCATTTGTGGTTCTCATTAAAATATTAATCAGAGAAGTTTCACTCTATAGCTGAAATACAATTGCAATGGGAGCTAATGGAAATTAGGGTTTCATGCGTGAAAACCCTAAAATACTAAAACAAGTAGTTTTGGTACATTTTCTATATATCGATAGTGGAGAAGGCTCAGGAGCTGAAACTTTTACAGGCTCAAGATAAATTCCTAATGTACCCTGTGTAAACATTTTATCCTAATATTCACTATATTTTGGGATATATGATTCCTCCAAATCAAGGTTCCATCCTCTCCTAGGATGCATCCCTAAACAAGACACCTTGGGAGAATTGTTATATCTCAAGCTACGAAGGTCCAAATGAAATTTTGCAAGATGTTCAATGTAGGGCACGGAATTTAATTTATGTGGTAAACATTTTAGACCCTGAAGGTGAAATAGTGACACATGGCAGTTCGTACAAGTTCTCTATTCTTAACAGTCCTCAAATAAGTCACCTTGGGAAAACATGCATAAATCCCAATTGTTGAAACCAATTCTACTCAAATATTTGGTGTTAGAAAGAGGATAGACAAAGATACCTCAGTACAAATTTTCACACACAGAGGAGCAGTAATTTTGGAGATACCCCGGAAACAATATCACAACAATATCAAGCATGTCTGTAGAGGAAATTGGAAAACTAGGGCTTCTTATTCTGAGAGCTTCCCTCCATTGTTTTCAGAAAAGGAGTACATTGGACAGCTCACCTTGAAGAGGCCCATATTTATATCCAATCAGAATTTTGAGATTCAAAGTTTTTTAAATTAGGGTTTATCTAACAAACCCTAGATCAGTGAGCTCCGGAACCTCAAAATCGTAACAATCTCTCCTTCTTCCACATTCTCTTTGAATTCTTCAAGTTGTTCCTTTATTTGAGTAATCCTTGTGAAGTAGGACTGCATGGTCTCTGAGTTCTATATCTTCATATTCTTCAATCGGTTCCTCAATGTCATCTTTCTATTGAGGTTCTTTCCTTCAAACGGCTTCGTCAAAGAATTGAACACTTCCTTAGGTGTCTTCAAGGATGACACATGGGGGATGAGATGATCCTTAATAGAATTGTTGATGTATTTGTAACTTCAGAGTGTATTCACTTATTGTATTTCATTGTACCCCAATAGAGATGTTTATTCCTCCGATCGGGAGAGTCATTAATATAATAAAGTCATGTAAAGTCATTGAGGTTAACCCTCCATTGTAAGTCGGGGCAATAGTCCCCACAATTGAGGGGTATTAGGGTTATTAGACTCTCCTAGTGAGGTCAGACTTGTAGAGTAATTATCAAGTGGAAAATAAGTATAAATAGAGAGTGAGACTCTCTATTTGAAACACACACACACTCAACTGTAGCGCATGAGTGAGAGAGGAGGATCTCGCACAAGTGAGAGAGAGAACAGCTGTTGGAGATCATCTTTGTGTTTTTGGGTTTTACCTTTGCTCTTGGTGCTCATTCCATCTCTGAGGAAAATTTAGGGTTTTCTCCTTTATGGTTTCACCGAGAAAATTCTTTGTGTCTCCTGTATCTTGTGATTATTGATATGCATGTTATTCTCTCACATAAGAGCGTAGACCATATTGATTAAATGATAAAAATATAACATGGTATAAGAGCTAACGTGAGAAGAAGACACTGTGCAACTGTAGAAGCTAGGTCTTCTTAATTTTTGGGTCTCTCTCCACATATCATCAGCAAAAGGAGGCTAGGTTAACTCTCCATTGAAGGCGCATCTTTTTGTCGAAGCAAAATTTGATTTCGGGCATTTTCAGTTTTTGACATGTCACTGCTGTGGGAAATTAGGGCTTTTCATAGAAGAGGAATTATTGAGTGAGCCCAGCATAGGATTTCTCTCCTCCTCAAAATCTAAATTTAGATACCAAGATCGAAATTTTTGGTTGTGTATAACTTTGGAAAAGTCAAACCCTAATTTGACCCCGAACCAAAAAATCAACACCACAAAATATCACCTCGAGATCCAGTTCAAGAATCTCAAATTGGTAAGATCTAAATATTTTGTATTTCCATTTGTGGTTCTCATTAAAATATTAATCAGATAAGTTTCACTCTACAGCTGAAATACAGTTGCAATGGCAGCTAATGGAAATTAGGGTTTCATGCGTGAAAACCCTAAAATACTAAAACAAGTAGTTTTGGTACATTTTCTATAGATTGATATTGGAGAAGGCTCAGGATCCGAAACTTTTACAGGCTCAAGATATATTCCTAATGTACCCTCTGTAAATGTTTTAGCCTCATATTCACTATATTGTGGGAGATATGATTCCTCCAAGTCAAGGTTCCATCCTCTCCCGAGATGCATCCCTAAACAAGACACCTTGGGAGAATTGTTATATCTCAAGCTACGAAGGTCCTAATGAAATTTTGCAAGATGTCCAATATAGGGCACGGACTTTAATTTATGTGGTAAACATTTCAGACCCTGAAGGTGAAATAGTGACACATGGCAGTTCATACAAGTTCTCTATTCTGAACAGTCCTGAAATAAGTCACCTTGGGAAAACGTGCATAAATCCCAATTTTTGAAACCAATTCTACTCTAATATTTGGTGTTAGAAAGAGGATATACAAAGATACCTCAGTGCAAATTTTCACACATAGAGGAGCAGTAATTTCGGAGATACCCCAGAAACAATATCACAACAATATCAAGCATGTATGTAGAAGAAATTGGAAAACTAGGGCTTCTTATTCTGAGAGATTCCCTCCATTGTTTTCAGAAAAGGAGTACATTGGACAGCTCACCTTGAAGAGGCCCATATTTTTATCCAATCAGAATTTTGAAATTCCAATTTTTTAAAATTAGGGTTTATCTAACAAACCCTAGATCAGTCAGCTCTGGAACCTCAAAATCGTAAGAAAGGTCTAGGAGCTAGAGGGAGATAAGGCTAAGGCTAGAACCAAGAGAATCATTATAGATTATATTAAATATCATCTCATCCCTCATGTGACACCAAAAGGAAGTGTTCGATTCTATGATGAAGCAATAGAAGAAGAATAAGATATTGTTATAACCACCTTGAATGGCCTCCCAGGATCATGGGATTCATTCATTCAAGGAATGTGTACCAGAAGGAAGTGATTACCTTCAACAGACTCTGGGAAGAGTGCACACAAGAAGAAGAGAAAATAAGATGGGAGCAACTGAAGATCAAGCTCTCATGATTCAAAGAAGATCCCTCAAGCGATGAGGAATATGAAGGACTCAATTCTTGAAGAACATATTATCCATGTTAGCATTTGGATAGGAAATGATAATGTCATGAATGAAGAAGACGATGAATCCAAAGGCTCAAGAAGGAGTCTACCCACGAAACAAATAAATATAAGTTCTGAATTATATTTTCCTATATATCTAGTTGTTTATATGACATTCTTTATTTATTATGCATGATAGAATTGTTGCATTAATGACAGTATACTACTAATATGCATATGATGGGTAAGTATCCCATGGTGCTATACAACACTCCATTGCTACTTATCTAGAATAAAACCTCTTTGATGACATATTGGATTAGTGCACAATCTCAATGATGTCATGGTAGAGATGGAAGGCATCTAGAAAGTTTCAGTGAGATATGGATGAATGTTGTATTCGCTAAAATAGTTGCATGATTATATCTTTATGCATAAGAATTTGTCGTTATGAATATGCCTTATGAAATTTTTCTAACCATAAAACTAATGCATTTTACTTGTAGGAAAGATCACATACAATCTCCTACAAGAAAAGAAGGATGAGACTTGTTCAGAAGAAAAAGTGACGAAAGTTCAAGAAATAATCCAAAATGAAGAATAGTGTGACAAGACTTCAAGAGGCCCCAAACACACTCTAGTTATGTGACATTGTTGAGGGACATAATTGATGTAGAGCCTTCCGGCTATGAAGAAGTACCCAAGAGGAAAGGGATGGAGAGTACCAGTTCAAGAAGAATGATTTCTAGGATGTGGTATCGAGACTCGAAGGGAAGTGTGTAGTGTCTGCCATATGGATCTACAAGATCCAGCATGCAGTAGATGGAAACATTGTGGGATACAAGGCAAGATTCATAGCACGAGACTTCTCACAGAAAGAAGGCATAGACTACGAAGAGACATTTGCAGCCACTGGAAGTTAAGACACATGACAGTTTAAATCATGTGTGAAAATTAAAGAAGGCCTTGTATGAGCTTAGAAGGAACCCATGGGATAACACATACATGAGGTGCTTGAATATCACCTAGAGTGATGAAGATCTTAGCTAGATGATGTATTGTATGGGTATATCTTATGGTATTATGTTGTAATGGTGCCTACTGTGGACCAAACCCCTAGTGACCCCCTGTCAGTTATTATCATGATATATTTAATGTCATATTTTGATTTCCACCTTAGGGAGGCGTCCTTGAGAGAAAGTGTGCCCCTTTTAATGTGGTCATCTCGATCCATGCATTGATCCTTATATTGATGATCTCCACCATTGATTATTTCTTAATCTCATTCGTTGGATGATAGTTAGGTAAAATGTGAAAACATTCTTGATCTATTGAAGAGATGGATCCCCCCAGATTAAACCATGAGCTCTTGCACCATAATATTGAATAAAGAGTTTTTTTGGGACTACACACTTGTTTCTTGTTTGATGAATGAATAAGATGATGACTGACATTGTTATTATTCTGCATTGAGATCAATACAGCATAGATTTTGTACATTTTCTTGTACATGTTTATCTGTAGGTTGAAAGAGGCATTTATGAGAGAGGTGCATTGTTGAGGAGACTCACTCTGTTGTCAAAACTCAATGTTGATTTTTAGGGAGTAGCAACTTCTTCATGATTTATTTTCCTTGCATTTTCTTTAGTTTGCAGATGTCATTTATTTGTCATATTGATTGACTTCTTTGGTGGGACAGGTACAAAAGCGGTGCTAGGGTCACTCACTAAAGCAACAATTCATCGAAATCTTGCTAAGCATGAGATCGGACCATATTAATGTATGATTGACTAGCAAAGAAAGGATCTTGAGTGCCTCAAGC
>LPNX010201114.1:1311-16144 GCA_001517045.1 Pseudotsuga menziesii
GCTGGCCATGCAATAAACCGATTGTCAAATCGATAAACGATCAATCTTTTGGATCGATGAGTTGGTATGAAAACGTGGCTTTCACCCCTTGATAGAGTCGACAGTTGTATGCATATGGTAATATCGTGTTGGCAGTGTTAAATGCTAATAGTTATTTCAAATTACGTCGTTGTACCTATTAATTATGAACCACTGTCAATAATCAATGGCTGCAATGATGATTCTATCAGTCACCGTGTCTCTGGTTCGCCAAGTTAGTGATTATCACTAATAGTCATGGTCAAGCGTAGATAAACTGGCATAAATCATGGTATAGTGTGAAGATTGTCACTGCTTAAAATCCCGCTAAAATGGCAGGTTCAGAGATTGGATTTTCGTTTAGATTTGAAGCATGTGAAGGTTGTCCATCATGTCGTGTGTATGGATACCTATTACCTCTGTTTTCACTTCCCCATTCATTTCAAGTCGAAGCCCAGAGAGTGCAGAGGAAACCATGTCTCCTTTGAATCATTTTGAGATTTCAGGGTTTGAACTAATAGAAGCTAACCAGGAAATTGCCAAGAAATTCGAGAAAATGGGATGGGCACATTTCTTTCGAAGCTTTGATGGTCACCATGCGGAGATTACTAAGATGTTCGCTATGAATTTTGAAGATGACAGGGTGCAAATTGGGGGTTTCGAATTTGTTATCAACAAATACAAGATTGCCCAAGCCACTAAACTTCCACAGGTTGGGGAACGTTGGTTTAAAGGCACGATGGTCAATAAGAAGAAATGCTTGGCTCTGTTAATGCCATTACCGGATAATATGAAGCTGAAGATTGGTGTCCCTATGAAATTTCTGAAGCCCGAATGGAGAATGTACTATGAAATCTTAGTAAGGTACGTGTCATGTTGTGGACGATATTCCCATTTACACCTATGTCATTTACGATTACTGTTAGCAGTAAAGGGTTGCAAACTTAACTTACCCTTCTATCTATGGCAAAGTCTTAAGAAAATGTCGCAGTCTGTTAAGAATTTCAATAACCCTGACAGTAGTCTTTGTCATCACGGGTTGATAAAAATGTTATTGTTATTTCAACTATCTTCTAAGGGTGTGTCTTGGGATAAGTTTCTAGTTGATTGTCAATTGGGGCCGACACAGTACTGGCCTAATCCATCCCCACGGGCTCGTAGGAAATGAAAGGTCATAAATCCTGGGGTTGATAGCTCAGAGGTCAAGGAACCCGAGGTCGTAAACATGCCCATAGACAATGAAATTAATGAGAATGACGATAGGGTTTCAATTCCTTGCAATTCTAGGGAAATCCTGGATAAACCCTTACCTGGTGAGAATGATAGCAACCCTGCAAACATAAAAGAAGGATTAGCTAAAGGTGAAAACAATAAAAATGATGAAGCAAATAAACCTAATGAATGCAATAAAGATTCTATGCATAAGTTAGATCATTTGGCTCAGGTTTGTTGTGACAAAGAAGGGTTGGGTTTTGAAAACTTATCGTTTTCACGAAGAGTCACAAGGAGCATGCATAGTATTCATTTGGTTTTAGGATATAGGGAGGATCAACAGAATTCCAAATCTACAGCTACTAAACCTACAGTTGTGAATGTTGAAGATGATATTTCGTTGTCTATCCCTAACACAACGGGTGTAGGGAATTCTGCTACTGCACAGGGAAGTGATGTGCAATCAGATGATGTTGAAGGCATCCAATCAAAAACAAATGCAAACAACGTAGAACTTGAACCATTACACAATCAGCATAGCGACAGTCCTCGTTCTCCTCAGGTAAAGGTAAATAAAGAAGACGAAACTCTGCAACAGGTGTTAGGCAATGTCTATCAAAATAAAATCACAGAGTTCAAAGGAAAGCTCAAACAGTATCTATCAAGTACAGCCTTATTGGAAGAAGAAAACAAAACTTTCAGAAAAGAATTGATAGAATGGATTGATAGGTGGAAAAGGGTGAACATTAAGAAGAATCAATACAAAAAATCCAAGAAATCGATTTTAAGTACAAATCAGCTGCTACTAGAACGAATTGAAAAACAAAATATTAAAATTATCAAGTTGAAGGCTAAACTAGCCGAAGCTAGAAGAGTAGTTGCTCTTCATAATGAAACTTAATGGTTTTCTCATCTCATATGTCGCAGCAGAACAGGTAATAGTAATTTCGATTTTGCATGCCTGTAAAATCGGAGATTTAACAGGCATGCATTTAAAATTTTAAGTTATTTCTGTTAGCTGTGTATTAAATTGATTTTAATAAGATGCTTTCATTGACTTCAATGCAGGAAGTTTTATCACCACTCTTTTTCCAGAAGTATACAACATGATCATACAATGGCTTGGAGATGTGGCTGTTTGGATTGTGAGCTGGAGTTTTGTCAATAATCAAGAACTTTCTGGAATGCCTCGACTCAGGCCAGTCGATTTCTATTTTTAGTAGTAGGTGTAATTAGATGCCCTTTTTTGTTAAAACAATCCCTATAATGTTGCATGCAACATTTATAGAGGAAAACTGAATATTGATAGTATATAAGGGAAGAGTTTTGATGAACTGGAGGATAGAGTGTGCAAAGAAAACTTATTTTGAAATATATGTTGTTACTAGTACCATATCATACTTGGAGTTGAAGCTTTAATGTGAATGATACTGGACATGTGCAAACAAATACTGTGACTGGTATTTCGTTTTTTGGATTTTATATATATATATATATATATATTTCAGTGTGTTGTTTTCAACTTATATATTAACTCAGTATTGCTGTGACATACTGATGTTCAATCATCAATTTCACTTTATCAGTTCAAGTTAGTGTTTTGAATAAATATTTCATTGTGGTTTTGTTTATTAGTGTGTTTACTATAAACATAAGTTTTAATGATATACTTTTCTGTTTATTTAAAATCTCATTTGTATGTTAACAGTGACTTTAAATAAGCATTATCTCAAATTCAAAAGACTATCTTGATCATTAATTATTAACCAGTTTTAGGATGTTGAAATTAACTGTGTGTTTACAAGTTAGATTTCATTTCTATTATAGCAGAATGGCTTTTGTTGTGATTTAAATATGTTTGTTTCGATCATACTCCAGTTTTTCTGTTATTGATTAATAATTAATAATAATATTAAATTTGCTCTCAACTGAGATAGGGTTAAATAGGATAGATAGATTAATTAGTTTAAATTTTATTATTTTTAAGTTTAATTAGCACTGTTAAATCATTTTGCATACTTTACATAAGTTTTCATATTTTAGAAAACTTCCCAAAATCGAAGTCTTTCCTTAAGAAAGCAACCTTAGGATATTTTAGGTATTTAGGTAGGATAAATATTAGAATAGGTTAGATTTTGCTGGTTTTAAGTTCTCCCTAAGAGACAAACTAGCTGGTAGCAGGACCATAACCTGCGAGGTTTTGTTAATCCAAACATACCGGACGCTGTTTTAAGCAGATTGTGTGGACAAAACCTCCTTATTGGCCTAGATTCGGAAAATCGGGCCAACAGGACCGCGTCAACTGCCTGAACTGGAGAACTGCTGGGGGTGTAAGGAAGAAGAACTGGCGGTGCCTGACCATAAACTACTTCATATGGAGTCATTTTAGAGGCAGTGTGGTAAGAGGTATTGTACCACCATTCAGCGAGAGGGAGCCATTTTTCCCACTAATGTTGTTGCTCAAAGGAGAAGCAACGAAGATAAGTTTCCAAGCATTTATTGATAATTTCAGTCTGACCATCCATTTGGGGGTGATAACCTGAACTCATCTTCAGTTTGGTGCCAGTGTGGTGAAAGAGTTCTGTCCAAAAATGACTGGTGAAAGTCACATCACGATCCGAGACAATGGAAGAAGGCATTCCATGAAGACGAAAGATCTGGTCCAGGAAAATTTGAGCAACAGAAGAGGCTGTATAGGGATGGTGAGAGCACAAAAATGACTATATTTGGAGAGGCGATCAACCACAACCAAAATCACAGTCTTCCCTCTAGATTTAGGGAGCCATTCAATGAAATCCATAGAAATATCTGTCCAGATCCGGGTAGATATGGGCAAAGGCTCGAGCAATCCCGGAAGGGGTGTTGTTTCACCCTTATTGCGCTGGTAGGTATCACATTCAGCCACCATCTATTGAATTGTCATTTTCATGCCCTGCCAAAATAAGTTGGGCTGTGCTCGTTCATACATTTTGAGAAAACCAGAGTGCCTAGCTGACAGAGAAGCATGGAGTTCATAGAAGATAGCTTGTTGAAGAGTTGTGTTCTGGGGAAGCACCAGACGACCCTTGTATCTCAGTGAAGCACCATCCCAAGAGTAATGTGGGACAGCAGAAGGGTTGTTGTCCAAGCATTGGATGATGTGAGATAATGAAGAGTCATTGACATAACCCTGTTGAACCGATTGCAACCAATTTGGAACAGGCATAGAAATAGCGGAAAGAGAACCTTGGTCATCAAATGTGCGAGAAAGGGCATCCGCCACAATATTATCCTTACCCTTATTATAAGTGATCTCATAGTCATAACCCATGAGTTTGCTAACCCATTTTTGTTGTGCTGGGGAGGATACACGCTGTTCTAGGAAATATTTCAGACTCTGGTGATCAGTCTTGATGCAGAAATGATTCCCAGGAAGGAGCTAAATACGATGGTCCTTTGGTCGTGAAGGTGGAAGTCCCACTGGTTCAGCAAAAACACCTGTATATCGATCCCGAATTTGTTGGAGATCCAAAGGAGTAGTGGGGGCCGCTGATGGTTGCATTTGAATGGAATGGAGCTGAGCGATGACACCATGGGAACTCTTCTTAAGGATTTTTTCCATGCGATGTGAACTGATGATGCTGAGAGACCTGGGTTTTAATCCTTTCAATGTGTGTTTGTGTCCATTGGGGGAGAATTGCATCCAAAGTTCAGCAAAATCCCATAATATGGGGCCAAGTGTGCGCAGCGATTGAGCGCCCAAAACCACATCACATCCGCCTAAGGTCAAGGCAAACATGTCAGAGCGGAGGTTATAATATCCCATAGAGATACGCACATTATGAAACTTCCCTTTGCAAGGTAAGGTGCCCCCATTGGAAACCATGACTTCAAAGTTGGAGAAAGGATGGATAAAACAATCAGCTTGTTTGGCGATCCGAGGGTCAATGAAATTATGAGTGCTTCCAGAATCAATGAGTATTGTAAGAGGAAGCTTCTTGAAGTAACCGCGTACCCGCATTGTTTGGGGGGCAGTGACTCTAGCTAAAGCATGGAGGGTCAGTAGGCGGCTCCTGAGTGTCAACTGGAGCATCCATTGTATCGGAAGCTTCTTCACAATTTTAGAGGTAGGTGGAGAATCCGCATCCAAGAGATAGAGTTTTTGTTGAACAAATCGATGTCCCCAACTGAATTTCTCATCACAATTATAACAAAGCCCTTTTTCTCTGTGTGCCTGCATCTCGGTTTCAGACAAATACTTGATTGGAGGTGAGCGAGGAGCTGGTGGAATGGGAGGTCGTTGAGAACCCATATTTCGGAAGGGAACAAAAGAGGATTTGGAGTGCTGTTGGGCTACCATCTTGTCTTCTGCCAACCTATCCAACCCCAGGGCTTCCATCATTGTGTTGGGACTAAAAATTTTGACCTCAAAGCGAATTGCATCCTTTAGACCACTGATAAAACAACTCCGATAGAAGTCATCCGGTAATCCTTCAGTGTGATTAGCTAGTTTCTCAAATTTAGTTTGATACTCTTTCACAGTGCCAATTTGGTGAAGTTTAGTGAGAGCTCCTGTGAAGTCATCAAAAGCACTAGGACCAAATCGTTGCAAAAGGAGCTGGAAAAAATCGGGCCATTTTGGCTCTTCATGAGCCTTGATGTACCAACGATACCATTGAAGAGCTTCCGATTCCAAATGAAAGGAGGCAAGTGGAACTTGGTGGACATCAAAAGTATTATGAAGACTAAAATACCGTTCTGCACGATAGATCCATCCAGTCGGATCAGTAGCATTGAAGCGAGGAAAATCTAGCTTCGGACCGTAAAAATTGCTGGAAGAAGAGAACCCATTGTTTGATGAATACTCGGACTATCTTCTAGTGTTCATAGTTGAATGCTCAAGATGAAGACTGAGAAATTTTTCATCCAGTTCTTGGAGTTTGGCTTGGATGGCTGCAAGTGCTTCCTCCATGGTTTTTGCTCCTGTGCAGGTGACAACCATAACCAGGAGGGTTTTTTTTTTTTTTTTGTGGGGGGGGGGGGGGGGGGGGGGAGTGGGTAGAAAAACAAAAACAGAAACTGTTTCAGTAGAGGAAAATATGGATTTGGGAAAAAATCGGAAGGGTAATTTGGGTTTGAGTAAGTTTTGGACACTGTCGAAAGGACAGGGAAGCAAAAAATGGGGATTTTAGGAGCGGGGTGAAAGAATGAGAAAATTTGGTAGAGAGGAACAAAGAAGTGGAATGAGGAAAGGAATACGGTGGAAAATTTTGAAGGCGTTTGGGTGAAAATCGAAGGAGTTATCGCAAACCCTAAAAATAGACAAATGTGGGATTTCGGGTTTTGGGAAGTGGAATTGGGGATAGGGTCTTCAGGAATGGAATATGCAGAATGGAATTGTAGAGGTGTCAGTGAATTTTTAGGGAAAACAGAGTTGAAACCAAGGAGATATGGCCGAAAAACAGAATTTTATACTGTGTGCGAAAGTGATCAGAAATAGTGGAATCTGCAATGGCGCGGAAGTGATCGGCAACAAATGGATCTGCAATGGCGCGGAACTGACTGGAAACAGTTATGGACAGAGGAAATCTGTGATTGTGCAACTGAAAATAGATATGGACCACAGGTATGTGCAAATTCCTATCAGTTCAAGGGATTCACTCGGCCACCAATGCTGTCTGATGGCTTGCGTATTGGGGCAGTACCCCTCACTCCATGGCTCAGGTAAAATTGATAACCGCTTGGCCACAAATGACAGCTCTTGGTTTACCGCACGGGTGGGAACTAGTCAATCAGGTAGGGGTTGTTGCCATTTTCACTGGCAGGTCCTCTCAATGGGCCAGCTACTTCGGGGTTCCTGTGGTACTCCTCACAATGAGTTTTAGGGCTTATGCCCAAGTACTTCCCACAGTCAAGCGGATAGGGATTATTCCCATATCTGAACCTACAACAGAAGCGAAAAAAAAATTTGGGCAGAAATTTCACCCAACGAGCCCAAGAAAGCGCTCTGATACCAGATGTGAGGACCCTGCAGTAAACAAGTAATCTAAATACACTATATAGTAGCAGAACTCAAAATAAATTTTATATTAATCGCAGGCCACTTCGAGGGGGAAACCTCCTTTGAGCAAGCTCAATACAAAATAACTTCACCATGACTTCCTTGGCCTCAACACACACTTATATACTAAAAATAGGCGCCAATACTATGGTTCAAAACCACGGGCCAATATAAACTATGGATCAACAAATACTACAGGTGGCTTACAAAGCATATGCGCCCAACAACAATAACACAAACTATGGATCAGCAATTACTATGGGACGACTTACAAAGCATATGCGTCCAACAACAATATACTAACATGGTAAAGAGAAGGATTGACATGGGTTCCTAACAATGTGTAAGCAACAAAGAAGCTTCTGGAAGAGAAATATAATAGCATGCAAGTGTTGACAAAGAAGATCAAGGTCCCTAACACTCAACATGTTCAATCTTCAGAGTTAATTGCAATACAACAAGAAAAAAAAGGTCTACCAGGAAATGATGGATTACAAAGAGAAATTATTGAAGATGCAGGAGGAGAAGGACAAGTGGGAAACAAAAAGGGATGAGTTGATAGCTTAGATTACAAGGTTGAATAAAGGTCAAAATGAAGAAAAAGAGGTTATGGAGGAATTGATGAATCAACCTTTTGTTGGTACAGATGAACCCCTTGTTAATGTTGGAAAACCATTAAATGAATTTTCTGCAGATGCTTTGCTAGTTCCCATGTCTCAGGTAAGTTTGAAGGAAGTGAAGATTAATGGGTTAAAGGACGAGAATGAAAATATTAAGTTGGAATTGGCGAAGAGTATTAAATAAAAGAATAAAGCTTGGAATGAGAAGAGCCAATTACAGAAAAAATTCAATGAACTGAAAGAAAGAAACACGGGAAAAGCTCCTTTACAGGGAGCCAAACATTTGATCTAGGATACCTTGTCTGTAGAAATCACCAAATTCAGACATTATTTAAATTTTATCGATGATGAAAGTGAATTAGTAAATTTGGTTGCTCAAAGATTAAAATTAGCAAATGAAACCATGGAAAAGAAATATCTAAATACTGCTCATAATGTTGTTAATTTTTTAAATTCTCTGACATATCAAAATCTGCACGATATTGGGATCAGTCAATCTTATGCGGTCTTGTATATGGTATAAATAGAAGGAACCCACTCTGTATAAGGGTTCAGTTGGTTTTCAGTGAGTTTGGTTAGATTCTGTTAGATTCAGTAGTTGACTCAGGGGAGAGTCTGGTAGAAGTAGAAGGCTGTTGAGCTGCGGATCTGGCAGTTGTGTGCACAGACTGCTAATAGAGTAGAATTATTGGAGTGACCCACCAACAAAGCCTCATCGACAAGGGTTCTGACTCTATTGACACCCAACTAGCACGATCTCCCTGAGCACTGGCCCAGACAGGTTTGACCCCTCCCAAAACACCCATAGAGTGAATGAAGTCTCACCCAATATGTCGAGGGAGATCTATCAAAACCAAGTTTCTGACAGTAAGAAGGGAGGGCATGGAATCAATGAATTAACTTCATAATAAATAGATACTCTAGAGATCATTTTATTAAAATCACATCATTCATCACATATTTACAACTAATATATAGCTAATGGATCGCATTACTCTATTCATTACAGGAGTAACAATCATTCATATAAAAGATGTAGTAAACATCCATCATTATCATTGCAGACCATAAAAAAAAAAGAGACAAAATCATTTCAGGGCAACATTTGTCATGTCATATTACTTCTATGAAATAGATTCACAACATGGAGTATGTCTCCACAGTAGGAGACTGAAAACCTATCGACACAGACATAGCCAAAAAACTTCTCACAATAGACACAGATGCAAAAAGATACCTAAAATACAAGTTCTTTTTTAGAATTCTCTCCCCAAGTTATATCTACTATTGCAACTCTAGCTCTGTATATAAGATTGCACCTGTTGCCACCTTTCACACACCTAGGTCACGTGGCAGAAATATTCAAGCCACTCGATGTGTCCTTGGGGGAAAGTCTCGAGTCAAGGCTGTCACCTTGTTCTTGACTCCTTCATTTAGGCTCAACTCCGGGCTCAATCTGGTCTTTAAGGCAAGGAGAGGATACGAGAACACCAAAATATCTGGTTGATATACCCTACAAAACATCTCAACTTGACAAGAAAAACCTCAGTAGCACAAGTTTTATGAAAAACCAAATGAACCATTAAGCTGATTTATTTAAACAAAATAGATGTAACTAACTAAAAGAAGCAAAGTTTTATTATAGATAAAAATAGAAATGCAAAAAGTAAATGCTCTCTTTCAAAGAGCTTATTTTCCTACTCTAAGCATGATATAAAAAGGGTTAAGTGTAATGAGAAATACAATGTAACCACCTAAGCATTTTATTGACATAAAAAAAAATTCCTTATCTTTGGTTACCAGCCAAAGTAAGGATACTTTATTCAGAAAATGCAAACCTGCGTGATGATTCAGAATGGGCGGGATGGATGGGAAATCATAGGCATGAATAATGTCATCAAACTTCCTTCCAAACTGGTAAGTGCCTACGCAGGCTGCTTCTACCCATGACTGGATAGGGTTGATGTACAAATTGGAATGATGAGGCAGATTGACTACACCATCATACTGATCATCAAGGCTTACCGGATGATAATTCACTGTATAAGCCCCAAGCAGCTCCAAGTCATGAGGAAACTCTATATGTGAAGATGATAGTTGAGAATGATATTCTAATAACTGCATCACATCTGTCTTTTCCCAAAACTGCTTCTCCATGTCTTCATTACTGATACTCTTGTGCGGCTCTGCATGATATGACTCTGAATGATCATATAAGAGTTTTGAATGCTGCTTTTCCATACTAGGATTTTCCAAGGTCTCCAGATTCATGCTTCCCTCTATGGAAGTATAGTAGATTGGACTTCCACAAATCTCTAAACAGACACTCCCCTTGCTGGATATAGCATAGATAGGATTCTTAATAAGATATCCACAAAAATCCCAATAGTCATCACCATCATCTATGTTAAATGTGATGGATTCCCCATTGCTGATATCAGGTTCCGATATCGAGTTCTCTTTGTCTTCACTACTGATATCGATATATGTCTCAAACTGATCATGTGGATAAACTACATGCTCCTTTTTCATATCAAAGTTTCCCAAGGTCACATGGTCCATTCTCTCTTCTTTAGATATGCCATCAACAAAACCATCAAAAGTTTTTGGTTCATTATTTTCCTCTTTATTCATGTCATAGACTAGATTTTCCATGAATGTCCAGGACTCCTCATCAACATCTTTGTCAGGGATAAGGGAGTCTTCATCACTTGTATCATGCTCCAAGCTATACTTGTCCTCATTTTCATACTCATCTTCTTCAGAGAAAAGGTCACAAGGTAGTACACCTTCCAGGCTGTCATCATTATATGGAGAACACATAGGAGTCCCATCATGTATATCATAGTTTTCATCATAAGTTTCACTATAAGATTCCGCAATGGTTTCATCCTCAGGCTTGTACTGTTTAGATGGTGACAAAGGGTAGGCTTGGCCTACCATGTATATATGATTAGACTCACCTGATGTTGTTTCCTGATTACTGACCTCCGCCATCCCATGTTCTATAATCTGATTTGCTATGCAGCAAGTGCTTTCTGGGTGGAATTGCTCACAAGGTCTACACCAAGGAATTACTTCATCTACCATGTTAGTTGAGTCTAACTGGTTTGGAATCCTAGGCTCTTGCTGAGGAAACTTCCTTTGATACACTTGATTCTGTTTTGGCTGAAAATTCCTAGGTCCACTATTTCTCTCCAGCGTGACTATTTTGTTTTGGATTTTTTTCATGAATTGGTCCTGACTAGTCATCACTTTTTCCAACATGCTAGCTATCTTTTCCATGGGGTCTTTAGAGGCTCTCTTTTCCTTTGATTCAAAGGATTTTCCCTTTTATTCGTTGTATGAAGTGTTTCCCCTAGTGTAAACTGGAATGTTGGATTTTCCTGAAGATTGCATATTCTTTTCTATTTTCTCAGCCAATTCCTGAGCAGTTTTTAGATCGGTTGGCTCTTTGTCCCTTAACTGGTACCTCAAATCACCAGTGAAAGCTTCAATGTAATATATGAGGATGGAGGCATCCCTTGGCTTGAACTTAGTATTAAATTCATCAATGGTTCCATTCTCCATCTTCTTTATGTTATGGAGGTCGGCAAGCAGATGTCTTGGTTCTTTATTTTCCCCCATTTCTTCTTAAAACCCTCTATGAAATCACTAAGATTTTTATACGAATCATCACCAAGGTTTTCATACCACTCCGCAGCATCATCCTCTAAGGATAAAGCAAAGAGATTCATTTTGATATCTTCATGGTTAGAGGCAACATCATCACAATAACTGACTAGGTGCCTTTCAAATTTTCAGAGATGAGTCTTGGCAGTGGTGGCATTATTTCCCTCGAATCGGGGGAGCTTCTTGATAGCATCTTTTGGAATGTTATGAGGAGCACCTACTATCTGAGAAAAGTCAAGGGGTTTGTAAAATTCCATCATTTCTTGAGATTAGTGAACATGATTCTCTACAAATATGTGATAGATATCTGAGAAGGATTGGTCTCCTAAATCTTCAAGGTTTCTACGATAAGTCTGCCTATTCAACCTTTCCCTAATAAACCTTTCGGGATCAGGGAGAGGATTGAATAATTGTCGGTGGTTTCTTCAGGTATAAATTCTTGAAGGGATGTTAGACAGTGGAGTCGCCAGATGGATCGAGTTTTAATTTTTATGTTTTTTAAAGACTAGATCAATCAGAAGTTTTTATCTTTTTAGTTGTTTAGAAAAAAGTTAAGCTAAGTCGTACTCGGGAATAAGAAGATTTATCCCCGGCAGTGGCGCCAAAAAGTGTTGCCACCTTTCACACACCTGGGTCATGTGGTAGAAATATTCAAGCCACTTGGTGTGTCCTTGGGGGCAAGTCTCGAGTCAAGGCTGTCACCTTGTTCTTAACTCCTCCGTTTAGGCTCAACTCCTAACGAAGCCAAGGGGGGTAGACCCTATTAAGTTACTAAGGATGATTTATTAGTGTGGTGATGTTAAAATGAATCAGTTATTTAGGAGTTTGAATATTTTAACTATAAACAATTAAAGATGACAAGATACGAAGATAAACACACGAAAGCACAAAGCTGATGCACAATATATATATATAAAGCAAAAATGACCAATGCCTTAGAATGGAGTCAAATCAAAAAAGATCAATGTGCTTGCGTGTGCTTGGAGTGAATGTTTTGCGATTGCATCTTGGTATGTTTTAAGTTAAAATTGAAGTATGATTTGTTTAAATTAGGCTAAGGGGGGACTCCAGATATACCCGAGAGTACTTGGAGTATGTCCAAAACAAACCTTCACGGCTACCCGCAAGGAATATGTGGGCTGAAATGGAGTCTCTAGGGATATTGTTCATAACGCACCCGTTAGGATGTGACAGAGATCGGTGCCCCGAGGTCACTTTTCAGAAGTTCCCGCTTCCTTTGGGTATTTTGCCACCGTAAAGGTTTGGTCGAGGTGTTGGATTTTCACCTGATGGTTTGTCAATTGGGGAAGGTGAGTCCTAATTATGCTGGTCACCCAAGTGCTTTTGATATAGCTTGACTGATCGGATGAACCACAGCCAAGTGCAGAGCATACACACTGGATTCTTGTAAATTTTAATAAGTTTTAAGCTGTATGTTCTTGTTTAAAAGAAAAAGCCTCCAAGAACCTCTTTCGATCCAAGTGGATCTCAATCGGGAATCGAGGAGGGGTTAATTTTAAGGCTTCTGATAAACAAATGATGAAGAATAAACAACTACACAATCTGGTTTTCTGATTAATCCTACCACGAATCTCTTTCCCCTTGCGGGTCACTCGGGAAATCGTGGGGTAAGTATTATGATTACTTTGAAATGTAAGATATGGAATATGGAATTAACAACAAGATCAAGTATACTACCCTGCAAGTCAGATCAATTCTAGTGGAAAATAAATAAGCAAAAAAAAGATGAAAAATGGCACCGACGCGAATCCCCCCAGGGGGGGATGGGGAATGGGCTCGAAAGAGCCTATTCAAAGAATGATTTTATTACAGTGGTTAAAATATCAAAGCAATGATAAATAAGAACTTTCTTGGTCCTTATACAGGCTAAAACCAATATATTACAGTTTATACAAAAAATTTACAAATTATGTGACAAAAGAGAGACCCCTGGGGGGATTTGAGCGCTCCAAAAGCCACTTTGGACAGCAGCTTCCTTTATTCTATGTCAGACCTGAAAAATGACAGTGAGCGATTTAGAATAAAAAATTCCCAAAAGCACTTTAAGAGTACCTTTGGGTCAGCCTACTTTATCTCAAAGAATAATGAAATTAAACTAGCTAAACCGACGAAAAAGGAACCAAGGAAAGCAATATTTCCTTGGGATCTTGGCTTGATGTTCGTGCAGCCGATTAAAATGCACTGATATTGTAGAATATTGAATTTATCGTTCAGCAAATGAAACTACCTTAACAACAAGCTATGAATTTTCACTAAATTGGTTGCAAAAATAAGGTACTTTTAGCTAGATCTCTTGAAATTGAAATTTATGTGCAAAATGAAACTAAGATCTAGAAATTGAAAGAGATATTGCTAATTATATATATGTGTTTTTTTCTTGATGAGATAGATCAGATTAAAAAGAAACCTTTAAAGTAACCAGTTTGAGGAAAGTTTAATAATTTTTAAAGGAGGAAGAGAGAGAAAGAGTGTTTGAAGCCTGGGAATGTTGGGCTTTGGATTCTGCTTTGGTGGAACACCGAGGGACTATGTCATTAATAAGATACTGAAGATGAGGAAGATTCAAACCAGCTCAATCTCTTCTACGATCGAGATCACCTGCAACTTAAAAATCCTTGCACAAATAGATGGTTAAAACATAGGTGCTGCCGAAAGAGATGATTGGAAAGCATGCAATTAAACTTAAAATACATACAAATCCAATAGATCTGGAACAAGCAGCAGTAAGAGCATAAATCAAACTAGAATAAACTCTTACCCTAACAGGAGGGAGCTCTCTCCTTCAAGGCCAACAATTAACCAGCAAAGCAATGATAAACAAAAGCAGATTATACCTCATAAGCATTTGACAATCAACATCCACACATGAAGAGCATTACACCATAGATCTTTCCTCCAAAGCTTCTTTATTCCAAAATGAAAAAACAATACAGTACAAGAGCAACAACACCTCAATCCCAGTTCTAACTTACTTGGAAGAGGAGGCTGTGCCTGGATATATACAATTTACAAGACATCTAGCCCAGGGGGGGCGCAATTACTCATGGAATCAAGTGAAATCAACAGATGGAGAGTCCATCAATGCCTGATCTGTGTCTAGCTAAGCCAGATCTGAGTCTCACTGAGTGCAACTGTCAATCGGGGAGCTGATCTGACTGACACCTCAACCTATTGACTGAAGAATCCACCAAAAATCATCCAGTTGAGCCAAAAACATGTTGAGGAGAGAGGGAGGGCGAAATTCCTCATA
>LPNX010201114.1:16371-27045 GCA_001517045.1 Pseudotsuga menziesii
TAGGATTAAATTCCAAGCCGACCACCCCAACTTTGGAGGTATGGAGTGAAAAACTCAGAAATTATCAGTCGTTTGTTCAACAACCAATAATAACCAAGGGAAAAAACACCCTAGGCTGATCGGATTGACAAATAAAGTCTAAGAGACCAAGTCTTTTACAGACACTATCATGCTAGAACATTTATTACAATTCCCTCATGGGGTATGAACATGTGATATAGTACAACATGCACTTCCCAGAAGTACTTCCAAAGGTCTTTTTGAAGTCCGAACAAGTTAGCCCTGTCCGGTTCACCGGGCTCACTTGATAAAAACCACTAAGTACAACTTAGGTGGTAACAACGCCTTTACATCCAAGGTCCACTTCTAACTAACTTGTAACAAACTAGTGACCTATATCCACAAATTGTGGTCAATCAAAAAAAATTGCATAAAGAATTCCAAAAACGGTTATTATTCCATCTATCGCGTTGTTGTGGTCCTTTGCGATGGCATGTGAGCTTGCGCAGCCTCCGCTGTGTTGCACAACTCACTTACCCAATACCCCTGCCAACAAGAAGAGTCGATCCAGTCTGTGTGTGGATCAGTAGGAGTAGATAGAAGAATAAACCAAAGAGCATGAGAGAAAGAATATTGAGTCAGAAAGACATATATTAATAATAGTTTGCAAGTTGCAGGCTGCAAGGTGCTACCTATATTTCACATGCCAGATTAAGAGCACCTTGGTGGTTTTTCCCAGATGGGTTTCCACATTATTTTCTATGTTATATGGATTAGTGTTATTGAATGGTGAATGTTTATGTGAATGCTTGCTTATCTTATATTATTATAGTTACAGTTGTTGTTGAATGTATGTCGCAGTATGAATGAATGACTATCTAAAAGTATTTTTGCATTGTTGTGTATGAGTTCATGGTTAAATATGCTAAGTATAATATAAGTCGCACACTGCCTATTAATTATAAGGAATCAGCTGCATCGCATACTTGCACCAATTGTTAAGAAGTTAAGGACAAGGTTGTGTCACCCAGGTGACCTGTGGCACTTGGTTGTGCCACTATCGCAAAGTGAAAGACTCCATCCCCTCATCTTTGTTGAGCGCCTTGGATGTGTGCTAAGGGACTATAATCCCTTTCCAAGTGCATAAACATGGTTCTTACAATTACCCATTAATATATCTCGGGTGATACTGTGCCTGCCTCACAGGCGTTTCCGACTGAGCTTGCTCTATCAAGCCGATGTCTTATGGTGTCTTATTTGTATTGTGTTGTGGATGAACCGTGGGTCAAGACAAGAAAGAGAAAGAGGAAAACAAATGGTTTCATTACTGGGACCACTAACCATTTGATTTGAGGGAAATTTTGTGGCATCTAATGAAGAACGAGATAGAGGACTGGCTGGAGTCTAAGATGCTAGCATTCACGTAAGAAGAAAGAACGGGATCTCAGTTGAGCGCAAAAAACTGGGTGGACAAATACATATATTTAGATATTCATGAGATCTTCTTTGCAGAGTTTCCCATTGTACTACACGAGTGGATATCAAGATTGGCAAGAAGGCAGACAAACTTCTAGAGAAGAGAAGCCACCAAGTGGAGTGATCAGTTGGTGCACGAAGTAACCAGTGTAAGTAACACCATATCTAGAGCTATTGATTTTTGCGTTGACAGTATTTTGCAAGGATATATTACTGAGAGGCTATAACCTCATATAGGGAGGCTAAAATATATATTTTTTTCCAAGGACCTCGAAGAAGGTATTTTTTGTCTATTTGTACATGGATCAAGATGCTCATTTATGAGAAGGGTATCTTGCACTTGAGTAGTTGAGTCACATACCCTGGAGGAAGGTTATGTTGTAGATGACCTATCAAGTAAATGGGAAACGGTGAGTTGAGATGTTCCTAGGAAGTAAAGAACCTGAACTAGAAGTTGGATTCCTAAGGAGTGGAAGGAGATTCAAATCAGGGAAGAGAAGAAAGATAGAGGAAGGTTGATGAGCTCCTATTCTGTTCAAAGAGAGTGAACACAAACTTCAGTCGCAAGTAGACGAAGGGTCTTGTGACGAAGAGGATGACTATATCCCACTATCAGAACTAGAAGAAGAATATGAAGAGACTGACGAGACACCAAGGCCAGGATGCAACTACATCACACCAAGAGTATTGCCAGAGGTAAGGTCTAGATCTTCATCTCTTGAAAGAGTTGTTAATACTGATAGTGATAGCACTGCAACTAGCTCGCAAGAGAAAACACCTCCATTAGATCAGTCATCAATTAACCCCGACACCAACTCAATGGCTGGGGAGGATATTCATTTACCCACATTCAAATGTAAATGGAGCAGAAGATACAGAGCAACATTGGTTCATTTGTGAAGTTGTTTGGATGGTTCACTTAGTTCAGAACATGTAATTAAAGAAAGGGCAGATGATCACGACTCTAAGGGGTTGTGCACTAGACTACTTTATGAAGTTTTGCGTGGTACCTCCAGGAACAACGCAAAAAACCCTTGAAGAGATACGAGACGTAATGATCTTTGAGTTCAGAAAACCTAAATATGAGTCGCAGTGTATCACTGAGATCAAGGAAATCAAACAAGCATTGGCAGAGTTAGTATGGGACTTTGACCAACAGTTTAAGACTTTGATGGCTAAGTTAAGTTTCCAGATGTTGGATGTACAACATAAAGAGTGGTTTATTACTGCACTACTACCACACATCTGAGGCCCATTGATGCAACAAAATATCGAGTCGCAGACATAAGCGCTAGAATTGGCAATGAAGCTAGAAGCTTCACCAATCAGTCATGGTGCCGTAGGGATGGTGCAGATTCAGTCATAGTTGGCTAATTTGATGATATATCTTCATGACATCAAGAAGGGTAAGGAATCCCATGTATATTTATGGTGCATGAAATGTAGAACAGGTGGAAATACCAAGGATAATTGTCTGACCTTCATGAATTATGTCTCATCTGGTGCGCCAAACCCATTAAGTGCCCATGGACTACTCTGGTGTTGCATATTCCAGACTAGAGGACACTACGACGAAGACTGCCTATACTTGTAAAATATTGTAAGGAATCCTTCAAACCTATTTTGTAAATTTTGTAAGTCAGTAGGGTGTGAAGAGAAGGATTGCAGAGCATACCAGCTCCTGAAGGAAAAGACGGTCGATACTTACTTAATGAAGAATGAGGGGGAAAATCAGGATGAATTGGCACAAGCATCATATCATCCTGTGCATTTCCCACCCAATCAGTATTAAAACTAGTACCAGCCTCAGTATGCACTGCAACAACAATATGCATAGCAGAATCACTATTAGCTGCAATATCAACAGGATCTGTACCCACCACAACAACCATACCCTCAAGGAAGGGGTGGTGAAAACTTCAGAGGTAGAGGAGGAGGAGAAGGATTTGGTAGAGGAAGGGGTCAAGTTACATGCTATAATTGTGGAAAACCAGGTCACTATGCTAGAGATTGCCTGGAAACTGTCAAGATATGTTGATATTGTAAGGGACAAGAACATAATGTGGGGAAATATCCTTAGTTGATCACAAAGTGGCAGGTTAGGACCATCACAGGTCCTAACCCTACATAGAATCCTAACCCAAACCCAAATCCTAAATTGAACATTCAGATGATTGTTGCCGAGCTAAGAGATCCAAATGTTGTTGTCGTAACACGAGGAGGTGCTCCGACTGGGGTTGATCAAGAAACCCCGCCATAACAACTATAGTTGTAGGTATGACGTGCGACGCAGAAGAAGGATCTATTTAGTGTCCAAAAACAAAAACAAGTATTCATGGATGTGTGCCATGATTTTGTGGATCCAGAAGAACATCAACATCAAAAGAAGTCAGGGAGATCCCTGAATGATTTCAGTAGATATTTCAGAAGAAGACCCCACAAAAGGTTAGCAAGATCAATTCGTTTATGTCAAGTTACTTAGTGTTAATACAAGATAAAGATGCCATCGCAAAAATTTAAGCACTAATAGAAGAAACACCAGTAGAACTGCAACCTGAAAATAAAGTTAACTAGGTCAGTAAGAAATTCAAAACTGGACATAAGTTAAGAATGACTGCGTAGATAGGTGACTAGGATATGGCTATATAATTTTATACTTGGGCTCTGATGTCAATATTTTGACGCGAAAAACTTGGGAAAGTATGGGAAAACCATGCTTGGACTGGTCTCCTATCTAGCTACAACTTGTAAATCAGGCAAAGGTCCTCCTAATTGGTAGATTGAGTCAAGTTCCTGCCGACATTGAAGGGTTTCACACATTTGCGGACTTTGAAGTCATTAACATTGTTGATGACATGAACCCATATCCCATGTTACTGGGGATAGATTGGGCCATAGATAATCAGACCATTATCAATTTCAAGAAAAGGATCCTCTCATTCCAGGATAATGAGATGAGAGTAGTGTCTCCCATTGACCCATTGGAAGGACAAAGATATGTTGAGAATGTCTACAATGAGGGATAGGGTGACTATCTCGATCATATCTACAATGTCACTGCCATGCAAGAAGACTATATTAATCTGATAGTGGATGGAAACCTAAGTTGGAAGAGTGCTAGTTCCTGTACATCCGACTTAGGGGAGGCGGTGGAGAAGTGACTAAATAGGCTACATGAGGTCTCTATGAGGAGGTGAGCAAGAGTTACAAGGTCTGTGCAACGTGTGGAGAATGAGCTACAAGAGATTCCCACCTATGATGGATTACCTAACCTTGTGACCTTCTTAAGTGAGTTAGAAGGTCTTGTAATAGAGTCATAGTGCTTGCCTGCGTTAGATCATGTACTGAAGGCTACACCCGCTAGATGATGGGGTACACACAAGTAGTTCATAACGAAATGGCCACAATGCAGAAGGTTAATGGAAGTCATATTTGGTGAAGAAGTCACCACTATGAGCCACAAATATACAATACTGTCAAGTCCTGCTAAGCACATCAATCGGTATCGCACCGTATTTGCAGAATACCCACGACAAGAATGGGCTCACCAATTCATTCACACGTTGGAAATGACACCTAAAACATGGTATGCATCTATGGAGTTGTGACAAGGAACCCAATATTACAAAGGAAGTACTAAGTAGTTTAGGCAAACATTTGAATTTGCTGATGAACAACCTACAGTTGATGTTGCACTTCAAATGATAAAGGAGAAGATATTTACTGAAATTCCTATCAAAGAGGCCAATTATCACCAGTGCAGTGTGATCATTCAACAATGGATGGATTGCTACAATCTAGCTAGATACCCAGATGATGATCTGACTAACATAAACATACCAAAATCAGAGGGAACATGCGCAGTGGAAGGAAGTGGAATTTCTAGTGACCAGCTCCTTAAGCTGTTGAAAATCAAAAAAGTAAACATTGGGTCACCAGAGAACCCAAAGTTCGCCAATATAAGAGATTATTGTGACAGAGAGACAGTCATGAAAATCACGGACTTGTTGCATGAGTATCAAGATATATTACCTACCAATTTCTCAGAGATGAAGGGAATAATCGGTGAACTAGGGGAGATGAAGATACCCCTGTGACTAGATTCTAAACCTAGTAAACAACACCCGTATAGACTGAATCCAAGATATAAATAAAATCTAAAAGTAGAATTGGATCACATGCTCGATGCAGGAATCATTGAACCTATTGAGGAATCAGAGTGGATCATCCCTATAGTGATATAGGATAAGAAAACATTAGGCGAAGTAAGGATCCGTGTCGACCTGAGAAAGCTGAACGATGCATGCTTGCATGATCCATTCCCAACACCATTTACAGATGAAGTACTTGAAAGTGTTGAAGGGCAAGAGATGTACTCTTTCACCGATGGCTTCTCTAGCTATCATCAGGTCAGAATCACAAAGGAGGATTTCCACAAGACAACCTTTGTCACATAATGGGGATGATACCAATATACTATAATGCCCTTTGGACTTAAGAATGCACGTGCTATTTTTTCTAGAATAGTAGTATTTGCCTTTAAATATTTTATTCATAAATTTCTTGAATTCTACTTTGATGATTGGACTGTGTTTGGTCTGGTAAGAGACCATATTGAGAGTCTGCACATGATGCTGGCTCGCTGTTGCCAGTATCATATCACGCTCAATTCCAAGAAATGTATATTCTGCGCACCATTTGGTGTGCTATTGGGTCATGTCGTATGTCGTGACGGTATTTTGGTTGACCCAGCAAAAGTTGTGATCGTGCTTGACTTACCACCACCTACATCAGTCATGCAACTTAGATCAATGCTAGGACATACAAGATACTATAGGAAGTTTATCAAAGGGTATGCAGAGATCACTACACCTATGGAAAAACTGTTGAAGAAAGATGCAAAGTTTCAATGGACATCATCTTTCCAGGAAATCTTGGACAAATTAAAGAGCAAGATGGGAACTATGCCAATACTTGTGTTCCCAGACTAGAAAAAGGAATTCAATGTTCATGTCGATGCATCATCTCTCGCGCTTGACATAGTTTTGACATAGCCAAGAGAGGGTGCGCTTGACCACCCTATTGCTTTTGCTAGTAGAAAAATGTCAACAACAGAAAAGAACCACACAACGATAGAAAAAGAAGGCCTTCCTATGGTCTATGCACTTCAGAAGTTCTGACATTACTTGTTTGGTGGACATTTCCAGATGTACACTGATCCTTCAGCACTGAAATACCTAGTCATATAGCCAGTGTTGGGGGGGAAGATTTGTAAATGGATTCTCATATTTCAAGAATTTGATTTTGAGGTTGTTGTCAAACTTGGTTGACTGAATGTTGGGCCAGAACACATATCGAGGATAGAAAGTGGTGAAGAGCCAACCAGCCTGGAAGATAATTTACCCGATGCGCAACTATTTGCGGTCACTATGATGGAAGACCAGAACAAGGAGTTTGGCACATTGCAGATCGAATTCTCCAAGCTATCATTGGGAGAAGTATATGAGTTAAAATAGGAAGCCACAACTGAAATATAGCTTCAGGAGAATGCCATTGCATATCAAGAAAAGAAATAGAAAAGGAAGGCCAAGCAACGCAAGGCCCTCTTGAAAGAGAAGGAACAAGAAATTGAGGCACGTGAGCACAGCCACGTTGCACTAGCTAAAACAATTAAGGGTGCGGTCATAGAATTCCCACTAGAAGAGGGCCAGGAAGATGAATATTTAGCTACCAAGGTTGCCCAACTATTGTGGATCACCATGGACTTGAGGAAGTAGGTCGAGGAACATTAGGTTAGGCAGGTACCGAGCACACTTCCTGAGGTGCTCGAAGAGCGAAGTAGAGCATCGTCTGAGGATGTTAGTAAGATAAGTGAAGGAGAAAAACTCTATGCTAAGGCATTTGAAGCCATTTCTACGATCTAGGAAGTGATTCTACTAGATGAGGCTGGAGAAAAGATCAAATAAAGTGCATGGCAGGCTGATGGGAAAATCACCGCGGCAAAGGAAGAGATGAAGAAGCTTCCGTTTCGGGAATATAAAGATGGTTAATATCAAGTAGTTGTAGCAGGAAGTCCAAGCTCTCAGTGAGAAAGAGTGAACTAGGGAAGGAGAGGTGGAGGCACACCAGTCATAGGCAGCATGACTCACAAGCCTTATTCATCCTGTACAACAAAAACTTCAATATATGGTGAAGTCGCTAGAGGCAGGACCGTCAGAACATATCAGTTCCAATCGAGTGGAGAAATTGTCCGCATAGGTAGAGGAAGTAACAACGAAAGTTGCTAGAGTAAAAAATATGTTAAGGGAATTTCAGGACAAGGTTGGTCCTCTCATGCATCCTGGATCAGAGACTGAGCTGGAGGCTTAAGTCGCAAGAAGTCACATTTTTGTGGAAATATCCATTTTTTCTTAGTGGCTCAGGACGAGCCACATGTGAGTGTTGGGGGCCTGTTGAGCTAGGAAAAGTGCACAAGGAAGAAGCGCATGCACAAGAAAAGTGTTAGAATAATCTGTCAGGATTATTGTAAATAAATAATAGGAATATGAATAGGCGAAAAGGCTGGTAATCAACCGCCTCATGAAATGTATAAATATAGGCATTTGCATTTGAATAAACAATCAATCAGGAGTTATACCTAACAACTGGTATCAGAGCAGGCTGTCTGCCATAACTCCTGCCTGCGTTCTGCCATATCTAATTCAGGCTGCCTGGCTGCCTGCCCATCGCCAGTTTGCCCCTGCGCACATTCATTATGTGTGTTTATTTTTTGTTCATAATACCTAACCCTAACGCTTCATCTCCTGCCTGGCTGAGCTACGATTGTTTGTGCATTGCTGCACGCATTGTACCATTGTTTCCTTTATGATTTTGAAAATTTACATGTGAAGATATGTGGAAACCCTAGTTTTTATGAGTAAAAACCAGAGTTGGATATGCTGCCGGTGCACCCCCACTCTGTTGGCAGTTGCTAATTGAAAGGACTGCGCGGATGCGTGGATGCATGGATGTGGGATTGAATGGGAGAATGTAGACTGTGTCTTCCTAATGCTAAAGCGTGTGTCCAATGTTTGTTTTGGACGAGTTTATGGGCTGTGCGTTGAAACAATGGTGAAAGCTGAGCACCTGGAGAGCTGCGTGGAGAATTTTGCTGGTATATCGGTGAACCCTAATATTGTTTGACCGATATAAAGCTGGTATTGATATAAAGACTGCGTCTGATAATACTTGCTGCGTGATAATGGCTGTGTGATGGTATATAATACATGATGTCGAATCTGTACATTGTTTCGTGGAGAATGCTGTGCGTGGAGCTGTGCCATCAGATATAAGTATCTGATATATATCTGCATTGAGATAGTATTCAATATTTGGCCTGAGAACAATCCAGAACTTGCTGGAGAAAAGCGCAGATGCGACCACCTCAAGATCTCCGTATGGAAGGTAACTGCAAAATATATTAACTGACAAATATTCCTAACCCTAATTTCTGTGCTGCGACCTGCGTGGAGAAGAGACTGTGTTGTGAATCCTGAAGAGCCAGCGTTGTGAGGCTGCGTGGAGACTGCTGCTCACCCATTAAAGAATATGTTGTATGCTGCTCGTGAATACCCATTAAAGACTGAGCTGTATGCTATACTGAGGCTGCGTGGAGGTAAAACGTTTTTTTTCTGGTGCCTGCGTTGAAAACTGGTGCCTGATCATATATATGCGGAGTCTGATGATATAAAGCTGATAATATACTGGTGCCTGCATTGAAAACTGGTGCCTGATCATATATATGCTGAGTCTGATGATATAATGCTGATAATATACTGGTGCCTGCGTTGAAAACTAGTGCCTGATCATATATATGCTGCGTGAATTTTGAAGTGAACCCAATTTTTTTGTTGAAGTAAACCCTAATTATTTTTAAAAAGTCTGGATAGGGGCTGAGATTGATATTGCAGACCGATATAAGCCTATGTACGACTGACAGTGATATATTGCAGATGGATCTTAGACTCATATGTGAAAATGTTGAGTGCTGGATTTTGTATCTACTGATATATTTGCTATAAACCTGCATTGTATTCACCTTGGCAGAGACTGTAGACCTGCAAGGTTATTAATTTTTTTATTTCTCTTTGAAAATTACACTGACAGTTGTAATAATGCAATCTATAGCATCTATAGTCGGTGCCACCCTCACTGGGAAAGACACCTATTCAGAATGGTGGAGGAAGATCAAATCTGCCTTCATCTACAATGACCTTTGGGACGGCATTTGTGAAGGCACCACAATAGAGATAGCAGACGAAAAGACCATAACCACAGACCCTCAACCTCCAGAATCAGAGAAAGAGAAATCCATTTGGAGAACAAAAGACAAGAAATCCTTAGCTGTAATCACTGCCACTGTCAGTGAAGAGGTGAGCCAGCACATATTTCCTGTAAAATCATGTTTTGAAGCATTAAAAACATTAAAAGAACTGTATGATTCACACAGTGAAATGGAAGTTATTCAACTAATGTTAAAATTATTCAGTCTTGAAGTGAAAGACAATGATCCTATGTTAGTTGCCTCTGAAATCAAAGCCATCATGCACAAGATTCAAGCCTCTGGTATGAAACCAGATATTCCTCTTGCAGCATTTGTAAAATCTTTGTATCCTACTCACTCCAACTATCTTGAGTCATTGCAAGCTAGTGACAAGTTCAAATCTCTAACATTTGACACCCTGGTAGAAAAGATAGCTGACAGAGAGAAAGCCTTTGGTAAGAAGACAACCGATCCTACTGGAGAATCACTTTGCTTTTCTCAAAAAGAAAAGAACCATGCCAAAGACCAAACCAAATATCATGCCAAAGGAGAAAGCAGCAAAAGAGGACGAGGAAGAAGAAACTTCAGAGGCAGAGGGGGCAGAAATAACTTCACCAAAAGATCAGATTTGCAGTGCAAGCGGTGTGGAAAGAGTGGGCACACATCAGATCAGTGTTGGGATTCATGGGACTCCATCAAAGACAAGCACAGCCAAAAGAAAGATGATAATAAACATCAAGATGCTAGTAAATCTTCTGATTCTGCTCATTGTATTGTTGCACATTGTAATCTTGGATCTATTGTTTCATTCAATTCTTCAAAACAGTCTTTTCTAAATGTCATGTGTGATGTTGCACCAGTATCAAGCAGCCAACAATATTTATAAGATGAAAGAG
>LPNX010201114.1:28839-47226 GCA_001517045.1 Pseudotsuga menziesii
GAAATTTATAAATATAGGCATTTGCATTTGAATAAACAATCAATAGAGAGTTATACCTAACACAAAGAAGGGAAAGTGCATGCATGACAAGGGAAAAGAAAGTCAAGAAGGAAGGAAAGGAACTAGTGCAGAAAGATAAAACATGCGCACGATGGAGAAAGGTAGGATGAAGATGGAAAGGAAGTGTAGAGTAGAGGAAGCTATGACAGGGTTGGTATGATGAGGAAAATCACATCCAGAGTCGGTAGAAGGGGCAAGTAGAAGAGTTAATGCTGGATAGGAAAAAATCAAGGAAGATGGTGGAAGGACGAACTAGCAGAAGATGGAAGGACAGTTTTGGAGTTAATTATGACTAGTACAAACAAGCTGGAAGATGTTTCTGTGACCAGTTAAGGATGTGGTTAATGCATTGCAAGATGTTCATAGCTAGGTATGGGCTGACATTGAATGTAACAGATATCGTTGTATCTACTTGAGTCTATAATAACTGAGTAATACTCAGGCGAACCTGCATGGTCTTGTAAATGGTATAAATAGAAGGAAGACGCTCTGTATAAGGGTTCAATTAGTTGTTAGTGAGTTTGGTTCAGTTCGTTCAGTCAGTTTTGGTTAGATTCTATTAGATTCAATAGTCAAATCAGAGGAGAGTTTGGTAGAAGTAGAAGATTATTGAGCCGCGGATATAGCAACTATGTGCACAGATCGCTAGTAGAGTAGAAGAGTTGATCCAAGCTGTATGCAGATCAGTATGAGTAGATAGAAGAATCAACCAAAGAGCATGACAAAAAGAAGATTGAGTTAGAAAGACATATCTTAAGAAGAATCTGCAAGTTGCAGGCTACAAGGTGCTACCTATATTTGTCATGCTATATGAAGAGCACCTTGGTGGTTTTTCCTAGATGGGTTTCCATCTTATTTCCTGTTTTATATGGATGAGTGTTGTTGAATGGTGAATGTATATGTGAATGTTTGCTTATCTTATATTATTACAGTTACAATTGATATTGAAGTATGTTGTAGTATGAATGAATGACTTGTAGAAATTCATGCCAGCAATAGATTAATTTTACCCACAACAATTATCAATTGATCATGCAAAATTGCTAACAAGAGAGACTGAATATGGAGCTGTAACACAAAATTATATTAACTGAGTGTACAATAGCCAAACCTATAATATCATAGGCTTCTGAATAAATAGAATACATGAAGAAATCGAATGCATGAGGAAGCATCCAAATCTAGCATAAAGCAGGCTTACCAAAAATAAGCAAAACCCCCATAGGTGTAAAAGCTGGATCCCAAATCTGTCATGGAGCTCACGAATTGGAAAAAAGGAATAGGAAAGCTAAAGAGTGGTGGAATGGTAGCTCATACATGCTTTTTCATGGAGAAAAGAGAGGAGGATGTGTAGGAAAAAAAACAAGTTCACCTCACCTAGTCTAGCTTTCCCATGTGCCTTAAAACACTGAAAAAGCAGGCAATAAAGCAGAAAAAGCAGATAGGCACCTAGGAGGCTAGGAATAAAGCAGATTTGATTCCTAAGGCTTTCCCAAGTGCTACATGAGTTAGATATGGCAAGTTTGACCTCTATGGATAGATAATTAGCAACTTGCACAAGGTGGGACACATGAACTAGGCAAATAAGACAAAAATAAATGAATTAATGTCTAAGTGGGTAAACTATGGGTTGATTATTCTAACATGACTATATAAAAGTATTGTTGCACTGTTTTGTATGAGTTCATGGTTAAATCTACTAAGTATAATATAAGTCGTGCACTGCCTATTAATTATAAGGAACTGGTTGCATCGCATACTTGCACCAGTTGTTAAGAAGTTAAGGACAATGTCGTGTCGCATGGGTGACCTACAGAACTTGGTTGTGCCGTTTTCACAGAGTGAAATACTCCATCCCCTCATCTTTGTCGAGCACCTTGGCCATGCACCAAGGGACTATAATCCATCGCCAACTGTAGAAACATGGTTATGGCAGTTACCCATTAAGATATCTTAGGTGAGACTACACCTACCTCGTGGGAGTTGCAAACTGAGCTTGCTCTGTCGGGTCGATGTCTTGTGGTTTCTTGTTGGTATTGTGTTGTGGATGAACCATAGGTTGAGACAAGAAAGGGAAGGACGCCAACATAATTCATTTCATTAAGCGTTCCTTGTTGTATGGAATAATCCTTAGGTACATGTAGAAGCACCTACCTTCTGTCTATAGGACAAAAGGATAGAGTTCTGTGAGCAAAGAAAAATTAAAACCCTACAATACAATGTTAGAACCAAATGGAACAAACCATTAGAGATACAGTAAACAACATCATCTATATATTTCAAAATAAACACAATAAGACAAATTGTTATACCTATCTAGGTTGAAAGAGGGCCACCATGCCCAAACTGAAAGACTACCTCTCCACAGGCTGGGAATGGGTGGAGCTATGGCTCAACACACCAAAGAGAATGGGAATGTGCAGGTGGAAGAATGGAATGGTAAGGGGGATGAATAGCTTGAGAGTGAAAAGTATCTCAAGGTACTCATGCCAGCATTCTAATGATAGGGAAAAATGGATGTGTTTGATGGTGACCCCCACACCTCCTTTTATATCCTTTTTCTCCACTTAGGGATTTTAGCCCCTGGTCAGGGTTTTGGTCCCTACCTAGGTTTTTAAGCCCTTTTCCTTATTTCATAGCTCCTTTTGGGGAATTTAATCCCTTTTAGGGGTTTTGCCCCCTTTTTGGTCCTTTTATTCCCTTTGTGAGACTTCTGGCTCCTTGGTGAGCTATTTTGGCTATTTTGGGGTTTTTTAAGCCCTTTTTTTATTATTTTTGAGCCTTTGGGAGAAAAAAATAGGATAAACATGGGTGTGGGGGTCAAATGGGTTAAGATATGGATGTCTGCAAATGGTGTAGGCTAGATGGAGCATGTTGAGAAAATTTTTGTGTTAACATTCCTTGTGTAAGATATAGAATCTGTAATATGTTTGTGATGGTGGTTGTGGAATTCATCCTTGTTAGATGCTCCATTTATGTCATTTCTCTTATTTGTTGTTTCTTCTAAAGGAAGTGTAAGAGATTCATCCATATATAGGTGCCTCTTGCTTCACTAGGCTCATTCCCCTTTCTTCAATCACCACTTGAAGATATTTGACTGAATATGAAACCTAGTTTTTCTTAGTATACAAAGGAAAAACCTCACTCATTTTTGTTGTAACACCCTTGATGGATTCAGGATGTGACTCCATTTACCAATGGTATTTCTTATCTGTCTGTTTCACCATCTTTAAATATGCAAATATCATATTCCCCTTAGAAATCTATCCTTCTGAATGCTTGCTTAAAGCCATATGTATATGTGAATGTTCTTATGACAAAGAGAGAGCCCTCTCTAACTGTATTGGCTAGAATACAGTCTAAATATTGGTTTGAAATGGCTACCCCTGTGAATTCCTAACACAACCATAGGAAAATTATAGGGTGAGAACACCTTCAATTACATTCAGTTAGATCACTCTCAATTAGTCTAGCGCCAGTTTTGCATGATTGCATGGACAAGTGGCACCTCTTTCCACCTACCTCATCAGTTTAACTGGTTTAACTAGTTCAACTGATTGTTAGACTGATTTAGACATCAGACGTTAGACTAGTGGCTCTCGCGCAAGTATTTAGAAACTCTCAGTTAGCTAGTCAGTCAGGATTAGTTGGTAAATTCAAATCTTATCCACATGATTTGAATTCTCCTTATTGTAACATTGTTGTATACTATTGGAATTAATGAATATTAATGTTGTAATTTACTAATAAATTCTTATTAGTTTTCTTTGAAATTTGTCTTGTTCAGTGTACATTGTTCTTACTATTCCACTTCACAGTTATACCTTTCAATTTATCTCATTTCCTATAGATCAATGGTTCAATAATTCAAACAAGCCCAAGATATCGATTTGACATAGAAAATCCCAGTTGACAACACCTACGATGCCGATGCAGTCTCACCTGAGATATATTTCTATGGGTAACTACCATAACCAAGTTTCCATAGTTGGGTGGGGGATTTCTAGAACCTCTCTCATTTACCAAGGTGCTCAACCAAGCCCGTGGGTGGATTACTTATGGTTATTATGAACAGTTAGACATCAACCCAACTTCTCCTTTGTAACTAATATAAAAAAAAAACCAATGCAACATAAATGTATTGAACTTATAATAGTGCGAATGATATACATTTATTCATTCATAAGCAATTCTATAAGCATTTGTTCAACACAATATATATACAAGTAACTCACACACATTCAACATTCATGCATATACATAGAATCTAATGTGGCAACCCATACGGGAAAAACCACAAAGGTGATCTTCATCTGGCATGAGAAATATATGCACCTTTCATTTGCACACTAAGATGCAGAATTTGTTCTAGTTCTTCTTCTTTATCTACAAAGACTCTTTCTTCCTCTCATTCTTTATGATCTTCTCTTCTGCTCTCTCCTACTTGAATCTACTAATGATTTGCACATAACTTGGATCAACTCAACTTCTCCTACACTTCTACACACTCAGCTAAAGATTCTTCAACTCAAAAGCACTTAGCAAACACTAACAAACAACAAATACAGAGCAACTAACAGTGGAGAGACTAACACTCTAACAGTGAAGAAGCTAGCAGCAGAGAATCTAACCCGCATACAGGTTGGGTTCCTCCTTTTATAGACATTTTATAGACTCTTTACATGTAGCTTTCTAAACTGACTTCCTATACTTAGCCAGCAAGTTGTCTTTCCTATTCTAGGTACATCTGACAGTAGGCACTAATGACCTGAATTACAAATATACCTTCATCTGTGTGGATTCCACTAGCTCTATCCAACCTCATACCCATGATATTTATGGCCTGTCACTTTCTAACCGTTAAGTCATTCTGTCATTTTCCAACCATTATACCACTTGCACACCTTCTATTACTGTTATTTCATTGCACTTTTCCTTGTCGCATTCCTTCCTTCTATTGCGACTTCCTCTTTTGTGCTGACTTCCTCTTCTATCGTGCATCTTCCTTCCTATTGATGCCTTTGTTGCAACCCCTTTCTATTATTATATAGTTCTTCTTCATACTTAGGAATAATTCTAAGTGAATTCTTCTTTCATTTCCCTAGGACCAAAAATCACCCAACACTCACCTATGGCTCGTACCAAGCCAATCGAAGCTATTCCTCCATTTCTTTAGTTGTGCTGACTTTACTATGAAAATATTCCAATATTTTTTCTGAACTCTCTACTTCCAACCACACTTCTTTCTCTGTCTTTTGTAATTTCTCCAGAAGTTTGAAACTGACATTTTCTAGCATTACCTTCTCTATTGATGCAACTACTTCATGCACCTTTTGATGTACAGGATGAATGATGCTCGTAAGTCTTTCAGCTTCAACCTGCAACTCTTCAACCTTTTATGCATGGTGATACTATTGTGTGCTCAACACTATTACTTGTTGTTGCAATTTCCTCATCTCTGCTGCCTTAGCCATTTTCTATGCTAAGGGTAGTTGCTTCATCTCATTCCTTATCTAGGTGATATTTTCTTCAACTATAGTCAAATTGTTTGTAAGTTTTTTTGATTCCACATAATCCATCAATGCTTCCCAATCCTAAGAGACTTGGTTGACAACATTGCAACATATCACTTCCACTTCTTCTATCTTCTTCACAACCTCATTTGTTGTTTCTCTTCTTTCCTCTAACACCTATAGGGGTGTTCTTGGTTGCACATGCTCTTCAAGTTGTGCAACATTTTTTTCGAAGGTCAATCGCTATCTTTCCAAGTCAAATGGCCTTGTCCTCTATATGCATTTCTAATGTAATTTCTGCATCATTAAGATTTGTGCAAGCTATATTTATAACATTATAAAGCATAATCTTGCTTTCTTCCCATTATTTTACTTTCTACTTTGTCTTCTGCATCTTTTCCTTCATTTTATTAACAACCTTGTTGGATTTCTTCTCCTGCTTACGCAAGGCAATTTATATTACTTTGATTTCCACAACTACAGCTTTCTATAATGCATATACTTTAGTTAGTCACATCTGCAAAAAATATGTATTTACTAGGCCTTTGCTTTTGGCCACATAATTAAATTTCATGGATCCTAGATCCAATACTTCTTCGACTTGTACCCTGATTGGGTAAACTGATTTTGGCATCTGAGGTTTCGGTACTTCAGAAGGACAGGGTTCATCGTGTAGCTCAGCTACCTGAGGAATATGATCCACTATGGCTCTAACCTGTTCGACATATTTACAGAGTTCGTTCAACCACTCGGTAATATTAGTTTTTAATTCGGTTTGTCACCTATTGATGCCTTGAAAACGTGCTCACGAAACTTATTGTAGTGCTTCTCTTAGTAATTCCAAGTCTTCCCCATCCATACTAAAGGTATTGGATTATTTATCATCCTTCCTTTTCTTGCTCTTAGGATCCTTTTGTTCTACTTCTTCCTGATCTCCCTATTCTTCCAATGGTGGATCTAGAAGAGTCAATCCTGAATCACTCTTGTTTGTCTTTTTTTCTTGGTTTTCAAGCAATGGGGGTTTGTCCCGATGTAATTCCTCATCCACTATCTGGGCTTCTGGCACATATAGGTGCAATTATTTAAACCATTCATTTGTAATGGCTTCCACTTCATCTTCCGTCATTATAAACTATGTTTACAACCATTGATGATTTGGGTCCTTTCACGGTTGCATGACAACATAATGTGGGCCAATTTGAAACCTGATTATTTGGAGAAATTGCACAACATTGTCATCATGAAGTCTTACTTATTTCTTTACCTGATGCCTCAAAGCTTCTCCATGTATGAAAAATTAAATATTACTGTTCGTTTTCCTGTTCTTGTCTGCGACAGACTATCAGTATGCGATTGTAGGTCTTGGATCATCTTTATTTGTTTTTTCTTTTCTCTATTTTATTTTTTATTTTTTATGTGACCAAGTTGTAACTATCAAAATATGGTTTTAGTCGACTCCCATTGACGAGTCTTCAAACCTATGTCCCATCTATTTTTTCTAACTTCACTGCTCCTCCATCAATGATTTAATTGAAAACATATGGTCCTAACCAATGTGTTTTCAGATTTCCTGTATTCTTGAGAAAATTGCTTTCATACATAATAACAAGACCTAAGAATTCAAAATAATTGCTCTTAATGTGTCTATCATGCCATATCTTCTGCCTTTGTTGTTCTACATTCTGCTGAAATCCTCCAACAAAACGTTCTTCCTCCAAGTGTATTAGTTGAATTAATATATCTTCCACAACATCAACATTTGTCATTTCAGTGATCGCAACAACTCTTAAACTTGTTACAATATATTCCATAGGAATGACCACTTCTTATCCATACACTAAGCTAAATGGAGTCTATCCTATCAAATTCTTACACGTCGTGCGATATTCCCATACTACTACAAATATCTTCCGATCCCAGTCATCTCTTCATGCATTGCAAACCTTTGTCAATGTGTTTTCCAGAATATTGTTGAATGCTTCAAAAACTCCATTTGCTTGAGGATGATATGGTGTTGTTCTTCTATGTTGTATCTGAAATTCATCAGTTATTTCTTCAATCAATTGATTAAAAAAATGTGTACCTTTATTGTTGATTAAAATATTTGGGCATCTAAACCCTGTCACGACGTTTTCAAATAAAAACTTTACAACAATCACAACAATACAATCCTTTACTGGTGTTTCTTATGACCATCTGGTTAGGTAATCAGTTGCAATGATAACATATTGTGCTTCTGTGCACTTTTCTGTTGGACTAATAGGTCCTAAAAATAAAAAACCCATTTATCGAATTAATATATCGTGCTCCCATGCGCTTTCCTATCAGACTAATAGGTCCTAAAAAATAAAAAACCCATTTATCGAATTCCTGTAATGTTATCTATGGAACCAATGGAATTTCATCTCTTTAGGATGAATTCCCAGTTCTTTGACATACATAACAGTTGTGTCCCATCAATCAATTGATATGTTGGTCCATGTGGTCTTCAAATATATTTTCCTTCATTATCTGTAGCACAAAATTAATTGTTGGGTGTTCACTTGAAAACTAAAATGTATGGGTGAATCTTGTAGCTAACTCTTCCCACTCAACAATTTCTCTTCACAGGTCCACTAATGTGTACCAATTTCTTGGAACCATATCCAATGTGCGTATGAATCAATGAACCCATTCTTGTCATGGATATCCTTTCCATGTCGTGCGACAATGCTAAATATGTTTGATAATATTTTTCAATCATGTATATTGACGACCAATATAACTAATACCTTCTCCAAATATAATCTCCAACAATATTCTACACTGTGGCCATCCAGAGATAGATTGATTATTTGTACCCCACCATCTAGTGGGCGTAGCTTTCAACACAAAGTCCAAGGGGAACAACTATTGTGATTCTGTAATTTTTTCTTCAAACTCCACCCGAAAAGACACAAGGTTGAGTGATATTTCATATATAGGAATCTCGCTTGCCTCATCTCCTACCCATTGCAAAAATCTTGTAATTATTTTGCATCTTCGAATGGAGACTTCATGCATCCAGTTATGCCAATTCTCTAATCCGTTGCCTAAATCGGATGCGCAAGAGCTTACACTCCACCAAATAAGAATTCTATTGGATTTTGGATTTATACAATTTTCTCTTGAAGACAAGATATTATACAGTTGGTCCAGGTAATTACCTTGGTCTTCACTATTCACTGGCTCAACATATCTCTGCCCTTCAAGCGGATCAATTGGTGTGACCAACCTTATTTCAGAATATTCAAATGATAAGAATCTTTTCTTAAAATTAATTATGTTATGATTTTCCCAATAAATTCCCAAAAGTGTAGGGGATGCAATTGTGTCATTGACAATGTCGATCACTTCAAATTCTGCATATGTCATTGGGCCTTTGGCTTAAACATGTACTTGAGTTAGCCTACCAATGGGTAAAACCTTTAACTAATTCACAATCCTTAGCTAAATGGGAGACCAATCTAGTCCTGGATTATTCATACTTTCCCATATCTTTCTAGTCAGTATATTGACATCCGAGCCCAGATCTAGAATGATATAGTCCATATCATAATCTCCTATATGCGTAGTCATTCATAGTTCTTAACCAGTTTTTAATATCTCTCCGATATGGTTAAATCTCTTTTTAGGTCACATGTCTTCTGGATTTTATTCTATGAGTGCTGTCAATTCTACGACAACATCTCTATCATGGATTAGTGCTAAATAAATTTTGAAAAATTCTATAAGCTTACTAACCTTTTTCATTGGCTGCTTCCAGAGTAATTGTTCAAATATTTTGGTCATTATATTTACTTGTCTAGATGTCGACGATTGATTTACATCAAAAAAATTTGGTCATACATCCAAGAAGAATTCCTTCTCCTTCTGGACATATAATGGAAATTTATTTTGTGCCTCATGTCGCACCTCCAATTGTCCATGTTGTGTATTCTGGTTTGCTCCTATCACAACACATCTTCTTGTAAAAACAATGGTGCTAGGTTCTCTTGGCTTAGCAGAAATCATCTGAATGTTCTAGTTGGGGTTCAAATTCTAATTCTGCACAGGGTTGGGATTTCCCACAGTTCAAGCCTACCATTTCAGAATCAATTGCGGATACTATTCGACAATGTGATCAAATGATTTACAGTATGTACATTTTTTTCACATGAATTTGGTAATCTTGGGAAAAATGTCATGGCTACCCACAATTATAACATATGAATTGGTTTTTTCCTCGACCAAATCCTCCTCCTCCTTGTTGTTGTCCTCGACCTTGAAAATTTCCACCCCCCAAGGGTATTGTCATTGTGGTGGATACCAATTCTATTAATATTGTTGCTAATGATATTGTGGTTATTGGTAGTGCGGTGGTGGATATTTTGTAGGATAATACTGAGGCTGCACTCATCCAAATTACATCTTCTCATAATTTGTCATCAAGTAGGTATCCACTATCGTTTCCTATAGTAGCTAAAATGCTCTACAGTATTTCTCATCATGTCCTATTGATTTACAAAATTTATAGTACAGACTAACTAGTGTACTTACAATATTATGTAAATACAAACATTCTTCGGACTTATGGCCCCTATTTTGACATATCCTACACCAAGGCATCCCTTGGGTGTTGATCAGGTTCGACGCTCCTGCTGCGACATAACTCATAAGTGATGGGAAATTGTCTTGATGGTGTTCATATTTTCTACAACTTGTACACCATAGATATTCTTGAAATTCCTTGCCCTTTTTTTATGTCCTGAAGCTGGACCATAAGCTTGTCCAGCTGCGACTGAATCTACATCATTCATACACTGGTTTCTCCAATCGATGAGGATTCTAGCTTCATTGCTATTTCCAGAGATTCTGTCCACGACACAATATTTTGTTGCATCAACGGGATCCAGATGTGGGGTAATAATATGGGAATGAACCATTCCTTATGTTGGACATCTAACATCTGGAAGCTCACTTTGACCATTAATTTATTGAACATATGGTCAAAGTCCCAAATAGAATCTGTAGGTAGATGCTTGATTTTTTTGATCTCATTAATGCACTACTAATTAGACTTTGGATTTATAAACTCATCTATCATTCCTACTTGCACCTTTCCTTGGCTCATTCCTTCCTTCTGTCGCGATGTTAGAACCCTCGAATTTTCCTATGGTTGTGGTAGGAAGTCACAGGGGTAACGATTTCAACCAACCTTTAGAATGCATTCTAGCCAATACAGTCAGAGAGGGCTCTCTCTTGTCACAGAAACAAAATCATCGATGCGTTTAGAATTTAAAAAGTATTCAAAAGGATAGATTTCTAATGGGAACCGGGTGTTGATAGATTTAAAAGTGACAGAACAAACAAATAGGAAAATCAGTGGGAATGGAGCCAAATTCGGAGTCAATCAAGGGTATTATAGAGAAAATGATAAAGGGAATTTCCTTTGTACCCTGAGGAAAAGCAAGTGTCACAAACAACCAAATATATTGAAAGGGTGATAGTAGAAAGATGAAGAAGCCCAATGAAGCAAGAGGCACCTATCTACGGATGAATTTCTTCCACCGCCTTTAGTAGAATAAATAGCATAGGCTAGTAACTACAATGGATCATAGGAGATGAATTTCAAAGAATTTACTATAAATACATAACAAATGCAGCATCTGATACGAGGAGCGCTTAATGTAACGAATTCCTCATATGCAACTAGAACGCATTAGCAGAAAAACACAGAAATGATCATGATAAAACAAGAAAACAGAATGAATGTAGAACACCATGCTGAATCTCAGAAATGCAAGAGAATGTTTCTCATTAACTCTTCCAAGAAAGTTACAGAGACAAAAACAAGAGCAGAATGCTTTCTGAATGAAAGTTCCAACCCTTTCCTCATCAATTGAGGACATATTTATAGTGCTATGGATCATGAGACCAACCAAGAAACAAAACCAAATTCAGTTGCAGTGTGGGAATCAGAGTCCTGACAAATTTCTGAGGTGTCATATTTTCCATTATCACAAAAAAATTAGGAAAATATGTGGTGATGCACGTGCTTGATCAAAACATCAAGTATGGCATTTGAAACTCAGGCTTGCTGATTGAAAATGACATTTCAGAGCACCCCCAACAGTCTAGTACTGACTCGGCCTAGAAATTTTATTCCACAATAGAGGTAAAGGATCCTTTCTTCATTTCAAACACTTTTTCTTATGCAGCTGCCCCCTAATCTTCATCATTTCACCTCTTTCAGGAGTTGGATTGCTGAAAAATAGGCCTCCGAGATCCACCTGCATACCTCAAATGGCGACATCTACGTGAAATATGAGAGAGGTTATTTTAATCACATTTGTACCCAACAAAACATATGTCTTCATTTGCTCAGATTCACCTCTAGTCGATCGAAATATTCTTTTGAAGTTGATGACTATGACAATATTGCGAAATTCTTGGAAAATACCCTATGAATATGGTTTTGATTCTCCCAAACTATAGCACCTGTGTAAAATCTGAGAGAGGGTATTGTAGATAAGGATGTTATGAAGAAAAAATGCTCTCGGTTTACAAAAATGTTTCTTAGTTTGGCAGAAACAACTCTCTGAGTGCAATGACTAAAACAACCATTTTCATGAAATAACTCTTCTTCTTCAGCTTCCTGACTCTGTCCAAATTTATTTGATTCTTCTCTTGATAAAATGCAACACCTTCCCATTTCAAAATGGATGTTGATCATAGATTTGTCTCATTTTCTTGATTGACCATTGATTTTGTGAGAAACTTAATATCATTTCGCAATGCTTGTTCTTTAATTTTGCTTGTGTATTTTCTTGGTGCGAAATCCACCCCCACCATGGATCTGTCTCATCTATAGATTTGACGGTCAAATTAGTTTGTGGGTTAATGCCATTTCGCAATGGATCACAACATTATCATGATTTCTCTTTGATCATCGAAATATTTTCTGGAGTGTTGGATGAAATGTGTTCTGATCTACACCATTGATCACTGATTCTATTTACAGAAATTGAAACTTGGTCACTGGCCATTTGTAGACACATTCAAACCTTGTATTGCTCCTCTATGACCTGGAAATATGTGAATTGAGCGCCTAACAACAATGTCCCAGAGCCAGATATCTCTATCCATAGAACCTGAAATATGCTTTCAAATAACATAGACTATTTAACATAGCATAAATGCCATCAATGATATCCCCAGTTGTTCACGTGGTTATAATTTCTTGAGATTTTGAATAAAAAAATTTGCCGTTCATTTTGTGCATAATATTTTCATCTTAAGAGGATTTTTATAATTTTGTTTGAGTATTCTAAAAAAGTGTGAGATTTTTGTTTGTGGTTCCAACAACCAATATAACCCAACATTGATTCCCAAAAAAATTGACTAAGTCTATCCCAGGCGTGCAAATTTGTAATACAATCAAATGTGCATCGTCCCACATGCATAACGTGAACAACATTCCTATTGTTTATATACCCCGACAACTTCAATGTTTATTAAGGAACAAAGCAATATAATACCCTTGCGATCGTAGTGTTGGTTTGCTTAGGATTATATTGTTGTTGATGTGGAGTTTGTGCATGGCCCCCCATGCAACCACATGCTCTTGATGTTGAGCAACCTTGCGATAATATATTTTATAAAAACGTTTTGTCCATAAAATAAACTTTGGTCTTTAATATAAAAATGTGACTATAAAGCCAAAATTTATATGTAAAAAACCAATCTTTATAAGTTTATTCAAAATGAATAAAACCCATTTTAATTCATCAAGATTCCTTTCTTTTTTCCCAAATGACCAATGAAATCCTTTTCTCCTGCAAACTTGCCAAATCGAGAAAACCAACTCCTGCAAATTTTTTTTTTATCATAAGTGCTAACAATGGCTCCAACTTGAGGATGTTATCCTCCCTGTGAGGTAGCAAATAACTCCATAGACCAGATGCCTTATCCATTGGGCTGCTCCCAATCTTTCTCCAAAACCCTCAACCTGTTCAATTCGTACTACTACCAACTGTACTATGCAAATCTGAACTTGAAACTAAACTAAAACTGCTGGAAAATAAATGCTCACCATGTCAAGCTTAATTACACACTCCTACCTATCCTACTTGACCGAACACTAATGCTCAATCAGGTAAATTATGATTTCCAATGAATCCAACCCAACAGTTTGTCCCATAAACAAACTTCTTCATTCTTCTTGTCTAGAATCAAAAAATAAAATCATAACAACAACAAGGTATGATAAAGGACTTGATCCTCTCTCCAAACACATAACCAAGCATTATCACTGCAATTTTTCTTCATACAATCAGCCACTGGATCATAAGCATCATAACAACCCTTAAAATACCGTATTCTCTACACGCCATGACAAGACTTCTCCAACGACAACTTCTCTAGCACCCTGTCAAACTGCTCTTCAAAAGAATGTCAAACTACTCTTCAAAACAACCATGCAAGGAATTCTCATGACAATTTTCAAATGGGATGTCAACAACTTGATTGAAAAATTTTGCATTCACAACCTCTTCTTTTTATGCTTTTCAAATGAAATATCGTTCTGTTCATCAAGTAAAATAATTTATTCTTCTTGGTGGTTTAATCCTTCGCTATAAGATGTTGTTTTTTCTATATGTTGGGACTAACTGCAATGTTGTTCATCATTCTCATGTTCCACAAGCAATGAGGGATTTGTATGTTCATGTAACTGTTCAGGTGAAATTTGAGTTTGAAAAACAAATAAAGGTCCTTCTTCAACCCTTGACTCAAAATTTGATTCCTCTTTTCTTGCAATTTCAGAAAATGAACATGCAAACGGATTATAAGACTGAAATTTTCCAGAAATAGAATCCTTCATATAATCAACTACAGAAGTGTTATAACTTTGAAGAGATTGCTATTGTAAAAGGAGATTTTTCTGATTTTAAATGAGCAGCCTCTTCTAGTAATAAAAATTCAGAAGTTGAATAATACGGGGAAGTAATTGATTGACAAGGGTGCTGCATATTTTCATCAATCTCAGATAAAGAAATATGGCTGGTTAAAACTGATTTCTGGATTATGTAAATTTCATTCAAGGGAGACTTTAGCAACTGCAGGTATTTTTCTTGAATATCGCGGCAGCAAGTTTGTATTTCTTTTTCCTGAAATGAGTTCTCATGTAAAACCTCTAAAAGCTCCTCATCCATAAACTCATCATCACCATACATGCTTTCAAATTTTCAATGAAGCCTTTACCATGCATGCAACAATATTGAACTAGCAGCAAGGAAGGGTATTGATAATTAAAATGTTCATGAAATACTGTATGAAAACATTTAAGGAAATACAAACTCTCTGATGGCAACCCATCATACCATGATCATGCATTTCCTTCCAAAATAACAATGAATATTTTCATTAAAGAATCCTCATCCAATTCCATCCCCAGCTTACATATATGCATATGAAATCTAACCAAATGAACGCTAGCATCATCTCTCTTTTGATATTTCAATTTTGGAAGACATGTTTGCCAATCTACATTAGGTATTCAATTCAGAAAATTGGGAATGTGAGCATGATTCATAGGGGCATACCTAGTAGACATAGAACTTGTGGAAACTGAACGCAAGTGATAGAACAATTTCACTCACAAATTTGCTAATCAAACATGCAAAATTACAAACAAAGGAGACTGAAATTGGAGCATAACACTAATCTATATTGAATAAGTGTACAATATCCAACCTTATGAAGTCATAGGCTACTGTAATATATAATTACATGAAATATTTGAATGCATAAGGATGCCATTTGAAATAGTTAAAAAGTAGGCTTACTAAATCTAGTCAAATCCCCAATAGGTGCATAAAGCAGTTTCCAAATCCACTTAGAGGCTCACAAATTGGAAAATTCAAATAGACAAGCTAATAAGGGATGGAAAGACAACTCATACATGATTTTATTAGGAGAAAAGGATGGAGGATGATGAGGGAAATGTTAGGATATTTAGACACTTAGGAGTCAATTAAGATCAACTTGTGTAATATATCCGTTAGGTAAAAGTGTGTTTCTTCAGTATGCATTAGTATGCATTTGTAAATATTCTAATTCGACAGTCATGATATGTTCTAGACATAGAGTGATCTGAAATTTCAAATTCTCTTAGATCATACCTACCATTGATCTGTGGCTTAACACCCGATTAGTCTATGATCTCTATTTAAAGAGAATAGAGGGTCCTTGGCTAGTTGATCGATTATGAGAAGCTCATGTAACTTTATTTCTTTTGCATAATAAATTGCTCCAAGTAGCTATTTGGCTAGGGTCATGGACTGTTTCCCTCTCGAGGGTTTTAACCATGTGACAAACATTGGTGTGCTGATCTGTGATCTATTTGCATGAAGCAGTTGCTCAAGGTGTTCGGTCTTTTGGGAGTCCCTGTGTACCCGAACATGGTATCAGAGCATTTATGAAGAGCCTCTTTCGGTTTTCATCAAGATCTGGAACCAGTGTTGCCGAAACTTTGAAAGGGTTTCTGGTTCTGGATTTTCTATGAATTTGTGGCCTGTGGGAGCTATTCCATTGCGTCTGGAGAGCTATTTCCATTGGGAAATAGTTTTCGTTTCATCGAAAACTATTTCTGTTTGTTCCAGAAACACCCATTTCGACAAATCTGAAGGTATAATGTTACAGTGATGGATTTGTTTTATTTTTTTAAATCTCTCATATTTTATCAATTTTATTATTAGATCTCTACTGTTTTGGTCTCAAACTGTTGCCTTCCCTGATTGTGTATGCTCTTTTCTATGCACCTTGTGCGATCGCGATGAATCAGAAACAGTAAGGGAAAGTTTTTTTTTCTTGTCTTCTCAGCTATATATGCTCTTTGCCATGCACCTTGTGCGATCACGGCAAATCAGAAACAATGAGAAAACTTGAAAACGTAGACTTTCCAGGTAAGCTAAACAAGATCTAACCTCATTGTGTGGAAAAAGTTTTTTTGTTTTTGTTTTTAGTTTTTTTTGTGATTTACAAACAAAACAAAAAAAGCACGGAGAATGAGAGAGAAGAGTTGAAAAAAAAAACCCTCCCTATTTCCATTTTTTTATGTACATTTTAAACTTAGCTCACTTGGTCCAAAGTTGCTTTATTCCTTAATAAGTATTGAGTTCAATTCTTATTAAGCTACTTTTTAATGCATGCAATTTTTATTTTCAAGTTACTTTATTGTAAAAGTGCATCTCACATAAATAAAATAAAATAAAAAGTGAGTCACTTAAGCCTTTTAATTTATTGCTGCATAATTTAAAAGTAACATTATTATAAAAGTGAACATCACTTATTCTACAAAACTGATTCACTTAAAAACAAATTTATTGTAAATTGATTGTCAAAGGTTGATCTTGGGAAGAGGGGGGTTCTTTTTTTTAGTTGGTCAAGTTAATATCTTCCATGTCACTATTGGGGACATCTTCAACATTTTCTTTGATCAAGCATAACTTCATCATCCAGAATCAGTTTTTAGTGCTTTAAAACCGCATATTTTTTCGAGCTCTTTGTATCTAGATGGTTAGTTTATATTATTTTAGCCATTATTTTACAATATGGCTGCCCCTTGTGATATTATACTTACAAGTTCTAACTATTTCTTATGGAAATCTCATATGGAGGATGTTCTGCGAAGTAGGGGAATTTTTAGGATAACCTCGGGGAAAGAAATAGAACCCACTGATGATGATAAGAAAATTAAATGGGAAAATAGATGTGATGAAGCTCATGGATTGATTGAGATTTCAATCTCTATTGATTTGCGATTCCACATATTTGGAATTGATGAACCTGATATAGCTTGGGAAAAGTTGGAATCTGTGTTTGATAATAAAAAAATGAAATTCAGGGTCATCAACTTGAGAATGAGTTGATTTCCTTGAATCCAAATGATTTTTCATGCATTCAAGACTATTTATATAAGTATAAAACTCTTAGACTCTTATGTGCAGAATGCAAGATTAAGAAAGAAGACAAACAATGTATTTATCATATTCTTTCCAAACTTGGACTTGCACATTTTGTTTCTGTATCTACATTCTACTCCATGAAAGAATCCTTGACTGCAACTAGCTATCAAGAGCCTAGTTTTGAATCCTTTAGTGATTCCTTAATTAGAGAGCAATATAAGCTCATTCATCTTGGAATAATTAACAATCCAGATACATCTGGGAAAGCCTTATTGTCCAAACAGAAAGAAAAGTCCAAACCTCCCAAGAAACATAATTTTTGTAATAATAATACAAACAATAAGGGTCTCAAACCCTCTCAGTCAGCTCCTTCTTTAAAAAGTGACAAAGGATCCAATCCAAAAGGAAAGAAGACTGAGCGTCATTGCAATTTTTGTGGGAAAGATAATCAGGATGAATCTAAGTGTTTCAAGAAGATGGCAGCCTTGGAAGCAGCAATGAAGAAGTACCACATCAGCCTAGATTTGTCTTTAGAATCTAACTCTCATGGACATGCACTTTGTACTTCTGGTTACTCTTATACTGCATCTTCTTCTTCTACTTCAAATGAATGGCTCATTAATTCTGGAGCATCTTATCATATGGCTAAGGATCAAGCCATCTTTTCTACTATGCATGAATGTAACACCAAACAAATATTTGTTGGTGATGATAGATCTTTAAGTGTTGTAGGATCTGGAATAGTTATACTAGAAAATGGTCATTTCAGTGATGTACTATGTGTTCCAAAAATTTCCTGCAATTTGTTATCAGTCTATCAAATTACTCATTCGGGTGAAGGTAAAACT
>LPNX010201114.1:57859-85804 GCA_001517045.1 Pseudotsuga menziesii
CGATTCTGAAAGTGCGAGCCATGGTCAGTGACAAGCTTCTTCAGAATACCGAACCGAGTAATGATCTGGTTGAATACGAAGTGCGTGGCTATCTCACCGTCGGATTTAACTGTAGGCATAGCCTCATCCCATTTTGTGAAGTAGTCAACAACCTCTATGATATGATGATGCCCCTTAGCTTAAGCTGGGTTGCAATCCATAAAATCAATCCCCCACTTAGTGAAGGGACCGGCGATGATGATAGGATGTAACGGGGCAGGTCGCGAGCACATATTCAGTGCAAACACCTGGCAATGGTGGCACTTCTTGACCGCATCTACACAATATTAAATATCGACGGCTAGAAATAATCTGCTCTCAATATTTTTTGGGTTGTAGAAATTGCAGATAAATACCACCACATGCCCCTCCATGGTAATCATTCAGCACAAGCTCATCCTCCTCATGAGTTAAACAACGACGTAAAATGGAATCTACCCCATGGCAGTATAATATGTTATCCACTATGAGATAATTCTTGGATATGTGACATAATTCTCCATGTTCCCATCAGCCATCGAACCAGGAGAGCTTAATGGAACCATGGGACTACCAATTATCTCACTAAGAACCTCCCTAAAGTCCTCATGCTCCAAGCAGTCAAGCTCGGGAAGAAAATAAGATCTATGATGCAACTCTTCCTAAGGTGGCTCAACCCCTGGCATGGCCTCAATAATCACTTCATTTGAAGGAAAAACACTATCAAGGTAGTCATGTGCGTGAGAAGACTGAACTGCCTAGGTAGGCAGCACATATGGGTCCTCCTCCTCCATCCATGAAGAGGAAGGACTAGGCTCTGCAACACACCCAATATTAGCTTGATAATCTACCATAGTTGCATGCAATGGCACATCTATCATGATGGGCTCACTTGAAGTACTCGGTGTAGGAAGAATCCAAGGATCTTCCATATGACTCGTGTGAAAAGACACCAATCTTATAGATGTCAAAGCCTCACCAGAACTAGACCCTATCATAAGGATAGGTGTAGGACAACTAAAGCTTCCCATAAGGGATGGATACATGTCCACACCCACAATCCTAGTTTCCAGCTGAGAGTGCTCTACAATCGGGATTGAAGCTCCCAAAGATGCGGTAATCGACGGATTCTTGAATGATGTTTGATCAATCGTAACTATCTTCCCATTAAATGGAAAGCATACAACTCGAAATAGAGAAGAAGCTACAGCTTGAATACTATACATCCAATTCGTACCCAGCAATATATTATAGTCAAGGGGTGCATCAACCACCTTGACCTCTATCGCAACAGTCTTCCCTCCCAAACGGACCTTAAGGGAAGGAAGGATCCTGTATGGTATAAACAATCTCCCATCAAACACAGTCAACATAGTACCGGATTTAGATAAGTCTGGGGAACCTAAACCCTTCCAACATGATAAAGACATCACAGAAGTAGCAGTGCCTTTGTCAATCACAGTGCGCTTGACGGTCATGTTAAGACATTCTACATGAATCAAAAGAGACACATAGTAAGGCAAGTGAGGTTGAAGTCCTGCGGTTTAAAATTTAATCACAGAGGAAGAATTATCATCTTTCACACCAAGGCCAAAAAGAAAATCCTTCCTTTGTGAAGGACAACTCTGAAGTACTTCTAGTGCAGACATCACATAAGGAGTGTGGCCCAAATCCTCGACAACAAAATAGTTTTGGGCGGCTCGGGAATTAGGATTGTGCCCCGAATGCTTAAGGAATCCCTTAGGAATGCGAGGTACAACTTCAGGATTATCCATAGTTTTTTCAATACACAAAGGAGTTCTTGGTGGATCAGGTTCCTTTCCTGGGTTGGGCTATGACGAACCATAGTCCTTCGCATGGGTCACAACCTTCGTAGCACGCACCATGTTGATGCAACCATGACCACTACCCTCTGGTGGATCTTGATCACCACCAGACTAATCATGGGTCCTCAAGTTCATGTTTTGATTGTGAGGTAAAGGTTTGGTCAACACAGCTAGGCCCTACACTAAGAATCTCGAGGCTTCATCAATACGAGGGCACAATTAAGTGAGGTGATCATCCTTACACAACTTGCAAGGAAACTTAACCTTATGTTTAGATTGCTTGTCCCGCCCATCATTTCAGGCATTCTTGTCATTAGTATTAGCATTTTCATTCCTATTCCCACCCTTACGATTGTTCTTACCCTTCTTTCTATTCCTTCCAGGTTGTTGATTACCCTTCTAGTCTGATGATTGCACCAAAAGCACACTTGCCATTTGGGTGGGTTGAGATGAAGCTGTGGCTTGTCCTGAAGTAGATTGGTTGATTGACAATTGACTAACCTGTTGCATAACCGAATCCACAGGTTTAGCACTTGCACAACCAACAATGTCATCGACATGTGGTCCAAGTTTAACTTTGGGGTTGAAACTAGAACACGGAGCATTGCGAATAATCTCATACAACAAACCAGACTGAGCATAAATCAAGTCCAATTCCTAATCCCTAAAAATGGCTTATTCCTCATTCTGAACTCTAGATGTAGAAACATCCTTCGCTATATAAGGAAATAACGACTTAAGGAACCACTCGAGGAGAAACTCCATCAGTATGAAGGCTTTAATCAACCTCTTCCATCTATGTCACTCTTGGATATGGTCCAAGATATGTGTGGCTTTATCCTGCCAAAATGTTGACAAGAGTTCTATACCAACATCATAACGCACTGGTAGCTAGAAGTGGTTGAGAAAATTCATTGCAAGCTCATCGAACAAAGTGAATTCCCCCTAGGTAACTCTATATACCATTTCATGGCAGGCCCTATAAGGGTGAGTTGAAACAACCTTAAACGAATCAAATCTTCATGTAAGGAATTTGAAGAGCACCATAGGTGAAATGTTGTAACATGTTCACTCGAATCTTCTCCAGGTTTTCCCTCAAATTTGGGTATGTTTGAGGGAAGCTTATTAGGGACAGTCGACCAAGCCAGGTCATGAGATACAGGATCGTTCATCAATCTAGACAAGTCATGAAGATTTAGCGTTGCGAGGAAAGGGAGCCTAGGATGAGCAGGTCAGTGCACCGCTCCCTGATAGTTTTGGTTCACATAGGTTTGATTACCATAACCACCATGGCCTTGACCATAGTGCCCTCCTCCCATTTGACCCGTGTAAGGTGGCATGGAAGCACCATAATGTGGTGTACCTTGACTATGTGGGGCTACAAAACAATAATTAGGAGAGTAAGTGAGTTGTTGATACCCGTACCCATAAGGTGAATAACCCTGTCCATATTGCGTCCCATAATAAGGTCTGTAAGTCATCCCATGAGATGTCCCATGAGACATTCTAGAAGTAGGAATAGGAATATACACTCAAGAAGTAGGAATATACACTCCAGAAGTAGGAATATACACTCCAGAAGTAATAACATGGCATCTAGAAGTATGAACACGACCTCCCGAAACAACGGGTGGTACTTGAACCTGAGACACAACTGGTTGAGTAGCAGCAGTACGGACATGACTCATAGCAACATTCCAGCCTAAAGGACCATGTGAATGAGGTGGAGGGTTAACATTCAAAGAACAAGGCACCGAGGATGAAGGGGTCTATGAAACTATGTACGTGGTGTTCCCTATAGTCACTCGTCTTGGATCTGGTATCCTAATAGGATCACTAACCCTAGGTCTAGGAGGAATATGTGATGTAGCTTCCATTGCCGAGATGGGAGGTGCAATGTGACTTATGCTCCCAAACCTCTCTGCATGGTAAGGAATAGGAGTTCCCCCAGGAGTAAACTCCCCGTCATCCACTCGAATTGGAGAGGGTGGTTCAGGAATACCTTCTTTGTGGTCTCCCATCGTGTGTGTCTCAATGTGCGAAGTAGTCCACCTAGATCATTTGTTTCTCTCTCCCAAAGGAGGAGGAGATGTAGAAGGTGGAAGTCCTGCTAAATGATAAGAACGGTGAGGAGCCGCACTCAAATCCACAATGACTCAAAAAATGTAAAAGACTCTCTAATTGCGCAAACCCTAGGAAAGCTAACATGTACAGAGCATACACCAATAAAATCTAAATCCAAACACAAGAAATCAAGGGTAGGATAAATGAGCTCCTGAATCAATCAGGTATGTCTCGCCTAGGAGAGGCTTGAGACTCCCATACACAACAAGCAGAGGTACGTAACCAATTATTGTGGCCCTTAGCTTCAACGCATAAAGCGACTGTGCTGTCTAACCCCAACCTGGTCGGGACACCCACAGAATAACCCATGTAGACTACCCCCTCAATATCCTAGGTAATGCAACTAAGGTCACCTCGATATAATCAATGCTTAGGCAGACAATCGCAAGTGGGATTGACCGTATGGGTAGGGTAGCAAAGCTTGAAACACTCGAAAGAGCCCCCAGATACAAATACAATCCTGGAAATATCTTTGGTGCTACTCAGTTATGACTAGCAGCCATCCTAATCAATAACCACTCACACTACCTTGTGCTTAACTCCCTTTTGAGAGGAGGATCCTGAGAAACACCAATTATACCAAGGAATTTCACACTCTCATCTGGATAGACACATACATGTTGTTGTTTAGTGGTCTTGGAGAATTTACTCATAATGAACTATTCCAAGACCCTAAAACCTAATCTTGTTGATGTACCCTATCAAATAAAATAGTGTCATTCATTTTAATTAAGTGTTGATTTTATTTGGCTTTATTTACTAAAGAGAGGTAGATGGTCGTGCAACTAATGGTGTTATGACGCAACATGAAGCAAAATTCACACCTAACAATCAATGCAAATGCACTGTGTCCAATGAAAATAGGGTATGCTACTATGTGAAATGAAAAAAAAAATTCAAATGATAAGTGCAATTGTTCCTATATGAAATCCTGACTAATACTTCAAAGCAAATCTAGTGCAAGTACCATGCAAAATGCAAAAATGCAATGCATAATGATGCAAACAAGCAAATATTTTTTGGATTTTTGAAATAAAAATGAGATACTAAAGCAAAATAATGATTCTAGTACCCCCAGACTCGACAAGCACAATCAAACAACACTCACACAAAGTACTAAGGTAAAAGAAATCTAATGCACTAATCCCAAAACAAAGAATCCAAAATGCAATAACAAGAACATTCTTAAAAAAAAAGAAATTTACCTTAAAAAAATGTCTCTGGTAAGAAACAGAAGTGTATATAGACTCTAGCGGTGACAAAGGAGACTCAGCAAACATCAAAATTCACCCAAGCAACAATCAATCTTCCTCTAGAAGGAAAAACTAATGGAATACGCGACTGTTCACAGTAAACCCATGTATGTATGCATTTATAGCAATGAAAACCGCGTATACACGTGACTGTGAGTTAAAAAGTCACGTACAAGAAGAAAAGTGCATAAAAATAAAGGCAAATAGACAAGATAAGACAAAATTCACACCAATTCTGACATGCCCCCAGGAAACTTCACAGCAAACTTCAGACACTACCAGGAAAACATGCCCCCAGACCCAACACAGAAACAAAGAAAAAAGAGAAATTCAAAGTCATTGAATGCCGATAGAAAACCCCCAAAGGACAACTACTAGGAACTCCCCATCAGAGTCACCAATTCTGTTACAGAGATAAATTCCTATGGCTTGGGGTACCACAATAGACAACTTGACTCCAGAAATCACTCCTTTCCAATATGAAAGAGAAATCAAATATCTAACACTAAAAGATCAAAACTCGTACCTTATTCCGGACGGTTGAAGTAGATCCCCGTTGAGCTTTCCAACTCCAACTTGAATTGATAGATTACTTCCTCAACAATCAGTAAACAAGAAAAGCATGCTATATATATTGGTGTTAGATCTACTCTAGCATATATAATCAACAACGTATAAGCATTTGAAATCATCCATGGATAAAATATTCATTCACACATACATTATTGGACAGGAAAATATATTTCTATTAATATAAAATCAGAGATTACAATGAATACAACCTCTATCGACACGTCTGTGAATCGGAGAAACTGAATCCCCCACTTGGGCCACCACCACCTCAATCCTCCATCTCTCGATAGCAAGCTCACAAGCAAAAGGAAATCTTGGGAAGAACAACAAAGTGCTCCAAGGGACAAAGGAATGCAGACTCAAGCACAAGTTCCAACAACAATGGACTATAGTTTCTTTGCTCTCAATTCTCACATATTCTTCAATGTATCCAAAGGGTTCCTTATATAGCTCTTCAATGGGGCAATGAAGGGTAGAATCCGAGCGATCTCAAGGCATATGGAAGGCCAGGAGACAAGTGAGCTAGATCCTTTTGCACACATCTCAATGTAGGCGGTTTTAGGGGTCAAACACGTGTATATACGTGAGAAAGGGTTTAAAAGTCGCGTATAGGAATTTAAGTATGTTTTTAGGGATGATCAAGGAAACATCAAAGGTATAAAAAGGGTCCATGGGGTCCAAAAGAGTCTACAGAGGGACAGGGGAAGGCCATACAAGTGTGATTCACTTGGTGTGGTAAAATATGCTATAATAGTCCTAGAAACAAGGATTAGTCACCCTTTTCATACTGCATGTGCATTTAACCAAGGAAAGATGCAAAAACCCAATGGGAAAATCCTCCCTTAAACATGGATAGTAAAACAAAATTTTAAAATCTTGTCATCAATCATGCTTCACAGCATGATCAGCAATCCATGGCAGTGATTTCAGATTGTTGAATTTCTTCTCACAAAAAACTTTGGTGAAGATGCCTGCTACTTGTTCTGAAGATGCATAGAAGAGTAAGTGAATGGTGCCATCATGCACAAGATGTCTTGTGTAGTGCATATGGATCTCAATGTGTTTGGTTCTCTGTCTCTGAACTATATCATTGCAGATTCAAATGGTGCTCTGATTATCACAATAGATAATAGTTGAAGACTCTGATTTGAAGCCACACTCACCAATTATCCCCTGCAACCATAAACATTGAGTTGTTGCATTTACAACTCCTCTGTACTCTGCTTCTGTAGATGAGAGTGCTATGGCACTCTGTTTCTTGCTTGACCAGCTGATTGGTCCTTTTGTAAGAGTGAACACATATCCTAATGTTGACTTTCGATATGTGTTGTCACCTGCCCAATCACTGTTAGTAAACCCAATCAAATCAAGATCAGATTTATCTTTGTAGAAGATCCCATGAGTTCTTGTTCCCTGAACAAAGTTAAGGATCCTTTTGGCTGCTCTCCAATGGATCTCATGAGGCTGATCCATGTATCTTTAAGCCACACTTACTGCATAATAAATATCAGGTCGAGTGTGTGTAAGTTAAAAGCAAACACCCAATTAACTTCCTATACAGTGTATTATTTACCATAGGAGAATAACCTGCTTCTTCAAGCTTAACTCCTAAAAGGAAGGAGTCTTGCTTGGCTTGCAATATTTCATGTTGAACTTGTTTAGAAAATCTAAATCATACTTGGACTGTTGTACTTTTATTCCATGTTGGGATTGAGCAATTTCAAGACCCAATAATTGGCTCAGCAACCCCAAATCAGTCATAGAAAATGCATGGTTCATTGCATCCTTCAAGGAGGCAATCTCTTTCTTTGAACTTCCTGTAATAAAAAGGTCATCCACATACAATACAATAATCATCAAAGAACCATGAATCAGCCTCAAATAAAAATTAGGATCAGACTTGCATCGAACAAAACACATTGACAACAAAAAGCCATCAATCTTGGCATACCAAGCCCTGGGGGCTTGCTTGAGCCCATACAATGATTTCTTTAACTTGCACACAAAATATGGATTAGTAACAAACCCTTGAGGTTTCTACATTAAATATCTTCAGTGAGATCTCCATTCAGGAAAGCACACTTCACATCCATGTGATGTACCTCCCACTGCTTCAAAGCTGCAATGGCTAAAGATAGCCTTATGGAGTCCATATTTGCCACTGGTGCAAAGGTTTCATTGTAGTCAATACCATGTACTTGTGAGTATCCCTTGGATACCAATATTTCCTTATATTTCAAAGATGAACCATCAGCAACAAGATTATTTTTTAAAACCCACTTACATTGAACTAGCTTCCTCCCTGGGGGAAGATCAACCAGTTCCCAAGTGTTGTTCTTCTGGAGTGAGCTGAATTCTTCTTTCATGGATATTTGTCATCTTAGATCATGTGCTGCATATTCATATTTCTATGGGTATAATTCAACCATCAGATAGCACTTCTCTGCAAACAAAGGGTCTTTCATACATAGGGCACTCTCAAACTAAGATCTAGTCATTCTAGGATCACTAGGATTTCCAGCTAGTTCCCCAGCTGCATAAATGGTCTTTGCTACCCATTTTGGTCTTGTAGAACTTTCAAGATATGCAATTAAATCATCATTATCAGACATATCAGAATCAGAAAACTCATTTGTCTCTCCACTTACATTCAATGGTTCTGATGGTGAAGAAGACTCTCCAACTTCAACTGCTGCTAAAGGATCTTCTTGGAACTCAACACTCCTTTCAAGGAAGGATTTGTTTGTGCTCAATTTTATCAGATTGTACCATTTTGAATATTCAAAATACCCAACAAATAGGCACTCTTGGCTTTGGGGCTGCAAATCCTTTCTCTTTTCAGTTGGAATTCTATCCCAAGCCTTTGAGCCAAAAATCCTGAAATGGGTAACATATGGCTTGTTCCCACTTCAAGCTTCGAAAGGAGTCATACTATAAAGTTGTTTATGAGGTACCCTATTCTGTATATAGGATGCACAGTTTATAGCCTTGGCCAAAAACTTTGGTGGCAAAGTCTTAGCCTCCATCATACAGGTTGCCATCTCCTTCAGTGATATGTTCTTTCTCTTAGTAACACCATTTTGTTGTGGTGTGTAAGGGATTGAATGCTGCATTTGAATACCTACATATTTAAAATATTGAATGAAATTGGACTTGACATACTCACCACCATTGTCATATCTGAAGATCTTGAGTCTCCTCCCAGACTGGTTTTCAACCAAGGCCTTAAAGACTTTGAAGAGGTCAAAAACTTCAAACTTGTGCTTTAGGAAGTAAACCCAACACTACCTAGAAAAGTCAGCTATGAAGGTTAATGCATATTTGGCTTGACTCATTGAAATATGAGGAAATGGACTAGCAACATCACTGTGGATCAACTCAAGAGGTGCAGAGGTTCTCTCATGACTAGCTCCCTCAAATTTGTGCTCTGGGTGTTTTCCTAGGATACAACCTTGATAGACTCCCTTGGAAAACTTAATCTTTGGTAACCCTATGACCATATATTTTTCACTCAGATCAGAAAGATACTTATAGTTAAGATGGCCAAATATTTCATGCCAAATCTTTCTTTCCTCATTAGCATGAATCAGAAGAGTAGAGGGGTTTGAGTAGGGTAGAAAATGTGAAAACACGTATACCTTCAAAGTGTCATCTACAACACCTTTTGCAATGACTTTACCATTCGAGATATTTGTGATCTCAACATAATCAGGGAAGAAAATGACCTTCTTTGGAGACCCTTTGTGAGTTATCTGGTACACTGACAAGAGGTTAGAGGCAAGACCTGGAGCATACAACACATTATTGAACTTACCATGGTCAAGATCAATCCTTCCTTTCCCCAAACTGTCAATGAGAGATTCATATACCAACACTATTGGAGGACCTTTCGACATGTCAAGAGAGGAGAATGCCTCCTTGGTTGAAACCATATGTCTAGAAGCTCCAGAGTCTATGATGAAGCTAGGTTAGCTTGATGTGCCAGCAACCAAAGCATGTACTCTCTCTCTGTTCTCTAAATTTGATCCTCCTTCCCTCTTCTTTGAGAAATTAGGAAGGGAGATGTTATTCTTCTCTAGGATTTGGGTCAACATGTCAATTTTGTTCTTCATGCAGGAGCTCTAAGGATGAGAGCCCTTATTGCAGTATGCACACTTGCTCATTTCTCCTTTGTTCTTCTTCTTCTGGAAGTTATTCTTGGAGCCTTGGGGATCCTCTTGAGACTTGTTCTTATCTCTCTTTTTCTCAGGTGGCTTCTTAGCTTTCTTCTTGCCTTTTGAATCCACCCTCAAATCTCTAGCAACCAAAGCTTGGTATTTGGAAGGTTTGATGGTGCCCATCATCACCAGTTTATCTTGTTCTTGTGTGAGGGATTCCATGAACTCTGCAAGCTTAGGCATATTCCAAGATCGAGCTGTCAACTTTGTGGCATGTGTTGGGTGGATGGGGCAGACCCGGGTTCTTATGATTTTATCTTCACACCAACAAACAGACCCACAGTGTTGGCCCTTTTGGAAACAACCTGTGAACAGGTTGCAATCTCACCCGAAACAGCTATGGGGTGCCGCAAAATCAGGTTTCTATAGGTGAAAGAGGGATATTACTCTACCTTTAGCCTTAAAAAGGAATAATTATGCAATACAGAGCCTCGACATTCACTTAAATAGCTTCGCAGCTTAGATAAAAAGATAGTTTCTTGCTTAACCCTTAACTAGGAATTCACAACGAAGTTAATACTTAGCAATTTATCTTACTTTAACATTCATCTACTTATCAAATGCACCAAAACATAACAGGAATAAAATAAAAAGAACCACCACAACACAATATATACGTGGTTCACCCCTAGTGTAGGGGCTACGTCCACAGAACTACATTTATATTCAACAATTTACAAAACAATGTAGTTCTGATCTGCGCACTCAGCTGCAGATCTTCTCAACAACCCAAAACTGTGCACTTAGCTGCAGAACCTTTCTTCCAAAACCCTCTGCTCACTCAGCTGCAGAGGTCATCCACGCACTCAACTGGAACTTAACCTTAAACCCAAAAATAGGCCTTAGCTTCTTCACATCACATCATCATCATAACACAAAGCTTTTTTTTTTACTCCTTTACATAAGTACCTATTTTTCCAAGTGCACTATTACAATACTATGGGCTTAAACCATGGGTACCCAAAAACCATGGGACATTTACAAAAAGAGGGGCTTCGACCCAACCCTGAAGCCCTATTGGGTAAACTTTTGAGCAGACCCGAGTTTACTTTATTGTTACCAACAAAACCCCTAGCTCACTGGCCCTTTCAGCAACAGACCATGGACCGGCATGAAGTCTCACCCGAAGTGATCTTGGATGGGTTGGATGAAGAATTAGATTTCCTCAACCAGGTTCTGTAGCATCCTAGTTCTTCTAGACTCTTCTTAGCCAGCGAGATCTCTCAGCGAAGCATTGTTCCTCTCTTCCTAGCTGACTCTGCTAGATTACTAGTTCTGATCACATCGCAGCTTCTAGGATGATGCGCGAACTTCCTCTTCTTCTTAACTCTTTACCTACGATATCTCATACCGCAGCTCCTTCGACGGTGTGATGTCGCCTTTCTATACCGCAATATCCTCTACCGTAAGACTCAAGGTGACTCTCAAGGTCCAAAGGATTCCTCTTCGGGTATAATATCTCATTTATCCTTCATAAGGGTGTCAAACAACTTCTCTTAAGCTCTACAGTTTAACACGCTCAACCTCTATTACGCTTAGCTTGCTGAACTAAATATACAGGAATCACTTAACATTGTACTGTTAACTATTGTGAATCAAACACTGATAAACTCATATACAAAATACTTGATACATTCGACACACGATCAACCTTCCATTTTACTATAAACTAAAGATAGCATACATTCATTCATTAACTGATAAGCAAATTTCATGTAACAGATAATAGATAGCAAACAAGTATAGCCAAATCACATGAACAGTCGCACAACACATGGATTTTACGTGGTTCACCTCCAGGGGGGAAGCTACATCCACGGGAACTGGTTTATATATTATATCTAGAGAGAGTAAACACAGTTCCACTACAACCTGTTATGCAGCTTGAGATCTTCTTGGAAACTCCACGGACACAGCCGGGAGCCCTTCTCTCTTAGATCTCTTCTCCTTCTTACAATATACTCTTCCTCTCTCTCTCTCAGTCCCTACGGATTGTTACATTCATACTCAAGGAGCCAGCTACTGGTTATAGTAAGATAACTACAGACTAAATAACAAAACCAGAGCTCGACTCTTTCTCAATGTCTAATGTCTAAGAGCTAACAAACCAACTGACTAGCTAACTGTATAACTATCTCAACAGACCTACTAGCTAACCTTTCATAATACAAAATACATGCTTTTATAGGTGGCCCGAAGGTCTCATCATGATACAAAATTGTGGTCCTATCCCAACAGTAACCCAAAAAACCCTAACTGTGACAGTCGGCCTATCTATACTTTGAACTGCCGCTTTTCGTCACACCACAGCTTTCTGCAGTCTTCCACGCTTCCCGACGCTGATCGTGGGTATGGGCATCGCTTCCTAAGTCGCTCCCCTTCTATCATTTGTCTTCAATACCTCAAACCATTGCTCCTTTTCCATTTATGAGGGTAGCTAAGCCCTCCTATCTTCGTCGCTTCCTTAAGTGCAGTGGTTGAGCTCTCTCTTCTCGGCCGCTGCCTTAAATGCAGTGGTTGAGCTCTCTCTTCTCGGCCACTCGGGTACTGTTTCCTTTGACTTTCTTGTTTCGATATAGTATATTTTCCTGTAGCTGCGAGGCCCTGCTCCAATAGTCCCCTAACACTTTCTTGTGGCTTGTCCTTGAGCCACTAATAGCTGGATTCTCCTGCTGTAGCTTCTCCTTGGATTCCTACGAAGTCCTTGCGAATCTCTCCCTGAGTCTTGCGACATCTTTGTCCATAGATTCGACACAGTATTGTGCCATTCCAAGCATAACTTGAGTGATCATGGAGTCTTCTGTGTCATCAATATCACTCTTACTTGTAGTGAAATCCTTGACCTTCTGCTCAACCGCATCGATTAGCTCTGTGATTTGTTCCTGATACGGTTGAAGCAAGTTATTGAATTGTATATATTTTTCTCTTAACCGATGCACTTCTTGTTGCAAATGGTTCATCTCTGTCGTCTTCTTCATCTTTGCAAGAGCTCCTAAGCTCTTGACTTCTTCCTTCATTTTTGTTGTTGCATTCTCTATCTTCTGGATGCTCTGCTGCAACTCCAGTCTATCTGGGAGCTCATCTAGCTCTGACCATGTCTTTGTCGCATCAGCTAGTAATGACTATGCATCATCTATGCAACCCTTCATCTGTGTTGAAGCGATTCTAAAGGCTTGTGCCCTTGCTTCCTTGTCTGCCTCAGGTGTTCCTGGTGGTCGAGCCTCAAGCTCGGCAATCTGCGCTTTGTGGTATTCCTTCATCTTAGCCATCGTCTCTTCCAGAGCCTTTGCTCTATCTTCAATTCTTCTAACTTTCTGCGTTAGAGGCGAGGCAAACTCGATGTTACACTGGGGTAACTCCAATGCAATGTTATACACGACCTGACTTAGATCATGTTCTCTTTCTTCATGTTGTCTTAACTCCTTTGCCTTTGTCTGGAAACCTACGGTGATCTCTGCATTCTATTTCCTCAGCTGAGTGTTTGGTCTATAAGTCGCAAGCTCTCTATCCATGAGCTCTGCGGCTATCTGCTGCTAGATCATCTATAATTTATTAACAGAGAACTGTGCCAGATTAACCTCAACAGGTTGTCTAACCTGTATCTGTACATCGATCATCGAAGCAGGGAATCGGATGCTCCCTGATGGTATCAACACTATGTTGATGCAATCCTCTGCAAAGACTTCCTCGTGGGAAATCAATTGTTTTGAGCTTTCTCCTTCCAGTGTCACCTTTACTGGCTAATTCTGCATTATGGTAGTCTTCTCAGTTAATGCTTTCATCTCCAGAAGCTGCTTATCTATCGTGCTCTACAGCTTGTCCTGCAATGTCTGCATCGCCTGAAATGTGTCATGCGTCGCCTCCTGCAATCTCGTTGCAATGAGTTCATAGTCATCCTCTTTTAGTGCGGTCTCTGTAGTTGGATTTGAGGCTTTTTATTTTTTCTTCTTTGGTACCTCTGGTGGCACCTCTTCTGTATATTTCCTCTTTTGTGCCTATGGTGGCACTTCTACTACATCTTTCCTCTTTTGTGCCTATGGTGGCACTTCTACTATATCTGTCTTTTTGGACCCCACTTTGTCTTTTCCTTTGTCCATTAGGTCTGTCTATGCGGTACCTGGTGGTAGTGCTATGGCATCTTCTAATTCCTTCTTCCACTCTTCATCAAAGTCTTTGATGACATCTTCTACATACTGCACTGTCATTCTGAACGATCCAGTAGCCCAGTTATCCATTTTCAACTCTTTTGGCCTCAGAAAGATTGTATGCTTGTCCGAAATGAAATCAAGCTGATTGTCATACATGTCAATAGTCTCTGTGTTGATCCGCGGTGTCTCCTGGATGACTCACTATAACAACCTATAGTATTCATAGAATACTATCATATTGATCTTTTTCTTGGCTGGGCTGTTGCTCTCCCATAAATTGGCATACCACGCCCCTCTGCAGTCTCCGCCTCGCAGCTGTAGAAACTAGGTATGGGGCGACTCTTTCCACCCGATGAATGCACATAATATAAGTAGCCATGAGAAGTGGAAGGGGTGGTTTGGCTCATCTTGTGTTGTCAAACAATCTTGAAGAAATATATTTAATAAAAATAAACACCAGTTAAATTGTTCACCTTCTGCGACTTGTATGGCAAGGTGAATTACTGATCCTGTGACTTCTTTTGGGTGAACCTTGGTTAACAGTCTGCTTGCAAGCAAACTGGCTGTAAATCTGAGTGTATCATTTGTTAAGCTTGCAAGGTCATAAGCCCGTCCTCCTCTCTATAGCTTATACTTGTTAACTAGGGTTGTTGGTAGCTTAATATCCTTGCTCTTACCTGATATATGTGTCTAAGGGTCCTTACTAGTCTTGGACAGCCCGGTGATGCAGTGTATCAGATCGACATTCAGATCGAACATGTTACCTATCCAGAGGTAACCTCCATGTACACAAGAAAGTAGCACGTGCACCACGGAATTAATCTCTGCACCTCGTCCACAATGTGGTATTCTCAACAAATTAAGCAAGCCTGACCGCTCAAGAATCGGGACATGTTCCATAGGAACAAATTCATCTGCTTCGGTCCTTGGGTTCCTCTGAACCATAAGATACCAATCCAGCCGAAACTGAGGATATATCTTACTGTCTCCAAGGTTATAGTCTATAAATTTGAGAACAGGGGCATATCCTAACAGATCTCCATCTTCCTTTACACGAGAATCAATCGGCGGTAGGGGAACAAGAAACTTAGCACCTTTGGGAATGGTTACCTCTGGTGCGTTCTCAACTCGTACCACGATGTATTCTGTTGCCATATGAACTTCTTCCTCCTACTCTGGGATGGAATCTTCTACTATCTGAGCTTGACTCCTCATCCTTGGCGGTTGTCTGACCTGTGATGTACCTAATTTCACACCCTTTGGCAGCGTCGTCATAATAGACTTGAGGCCACCACACTGGAATCATCACACAACGTCTTCTAAATGTTCCTTCTTGGACATACACCACTCGGTGCAATACTCTGGACTGGAAATGGCTACGAAATTGGGGGAAACTAGCACTCTGTAACTGGAGTATCTCTACACAGGGAAAACTCTTCAAATTGCTCTATAACTCTCAGAAATCGCAAAAGTAACCCTTCTGTTTGAATGATCTATGTATTTATAATGAAGGCGATAATATTTGAACCAACGGTCATTTAGGCTAGACCCGTCAATGGTATTAATTGCATGGATAAGACAATATCCGTCGTTTCGATCCTCATTAATTGCTGAAATCTGATCAAGTCTCCCTTGAGACTTGTGTGTAGGCGCTGGCAATCTCGACCAAGATTTACCAAATCTAGGACAATCACTGTACTGTTTCCAAATCTAGGGCAACGTATACCTATTGTATCTGGATTAACTGCTTGTCAGAAGGTGAAGTGACTGGCCCTCTGTCTCTTTTCAAACTCATCTACGTGGCATGGGAACATCGCCTTGTTGCGATGTCACACCGCATCATTCTGAACCAAAGTGTTGGCGGGAACTCCGTAACATTCAAAAACGTGCGCAACATAAACTTTTCTAATGCAATTCCTCATACTTGGAACTTTTTTTTTTGTGTAGACTAGTTATCAGTGCGATTCCTCCTTTCAACTACATTGGACATCTGCACTCTCATAAATTGTCTTAGTTAGCGCTGAGAAGTGGAGTGGCTATCAATGTAAAGCTTAAGCCTACTGCCATTAATCAAGGTATGGACAAGCTCCCTGTTCAGTTTACTGAGCTGAACGGCACCTCCTTCTGTAACTTGTTGAATCTGATATGGCCCCAACCAATGCATCTTGAACTTCCCTGGAAACTTAATAAACTTGTTGTCATAAAGGAGCACTAGGTCTCCTATCTAAAATATCTTGCTCTTGATGTGCCTGTCATGCCAATATTTTTCGCGTGCCTTCTGCACTTTCTGATGAAATCCTACGATGAATCTGTCTTCTTCTAAGGCAATCAACTGCGCTAGTCTTTCATTCATCGTATCTGTATCAACCATCTCAGTAATTTGAGAAATTATTTAACTGGGAATAATATATTCCATAGGCATAATAGCCTCTTGTCCACACACCAAGATGAAAGGTGTGTTCCCTGTAAGTTTCTTGCATGTAGTCCTATAAGCCCATAATACAGCATTAACCCTGAGGTCCCAATCATCTCTTTGGCTATTACAGATCTTAGTAAGAGCATTTTCTAGAATCTTGTTAAAATCCTCCACCGTACCATTAGCTTGTGGGTGGTAGGGAGTGCTCTTATGGTGTTGTATCTGAAATTCCTCCATTAAGGCCTCAATAGTGCAATTCAGAAAGTGTGTGCCTTGATCACTCATCAAAATTACTAGACATCCAAATCTACTTATGATGTTTTAAAAAATAAACTGCACGGCTGTAGTAGCATCACAATTCCTTACTGCTTTGGCCTCTGCCCACTTGGTGAGGTATTCTGTTCCTGTGATGATGTATCTCACACCAATTCGTTTTCTTGGTGGGTTGATAGGACCCACGAAATCTATAGCCTACTTGTCAAATGTGCGCAGCGTAATCTGTGATCGCAGGGGAATTTCATCTCTCCGCGAAGGTTTTCCTATCCTCTGGCAAATATCGCAGCATCTGCAAAACTCCTTAGTGTCTTTGTGCAAAGTAGGCCACCATAATCCTGCAATTAGAATTTTCTGCGCAGTCAGCTTTCCTGCAAAATGACCTCTTGCGGTACCTGAATGTGCTTCTCTGATAATGGCCTCTTTCTCATGTGGCATAACGCATCTGCGCAGGACTTCATCTATACCTAGCTTATATAAATGTCCTGTGATCAAAGTAAAGTCTGCTCCTTTAACAACCAACTGTTTCTTTTGCTACTTAGTAAACTCAACTGGTGCCCACCCTGTAGTGAGAAAATGGATAATATCTGCGTAATACTCATCTGCGATCTGGATAGAAAAAAATTGCACATCTGGCAAATTATCCTCTAGATTACTTGGTTCTTCTCGTGAGTCTATTCGCAATAGATGATCAGGTCCAGCATTTAATCTTCCTGGTTTTACAATGATTTCAAAATCATACTCCTGAAAGAGGAGTAACCATCTGCATATCCTTCCTCCTAACACTGGCTTATTGACCAAGTACTTTAAAGCGGAATGGTCAGTGAACATCTTGAATGGGGCACCCAACATGTAGTGCCTGAACTTCTGTAGAGCATACACCATAGCTAATCCTTATCTTTCTGTAGTGGTGTAGTTATTTTCTACGGTAGATAACTTTCTGCTTGAGTATGCGATAGGGTGATCGATACCCCCTTCTCTTGGCTATGTTAAGACAATCCCCAGTGTGATGCCAGATGCATCCACATGTACATGAAATGGCTTGGTCCAATCTAGAAATACTAAGATGGGTGCTGTAACCATCTTATCTTTAAGAGTATCTAGACTTTGTTGGCATTCCTCATTCCATAGGAATTTCACGTCTTTCTTTAACAGTTTTTCCATAGGTGTTGTGATCTTTGCATAACCCTTGATGAATTTTATATAGTACCCGGTATGACTAAGCACTATCCTCAATTGCTTGAATGTGTTGGGTGCTGGAAGATTTACAATGATGGCAATCTTTGCAGGATCTACCATCAAGCCTTGTCTGCAAACAATATGACCCAACAAAATACCAAATGGTGCACGGAATATACATTTCTTCAAGTTAAGAGAAATCTGATATTGCCTACATTTCTCCAACATGAGCCTTAAATCTCCTATATGATCGTTGATTAATCCAAATGCAGTCCAATCATCAAAATAGACTTCTAAGAATTTATGGATGTAGTCCTTAAAGATAGCAACTACTACTCTAGAAAAAATAGCTGGTGCATTTTTAAGACCAAAGGGCATTACCGTATATTGGAATGAGCCCCATTCTATCGCAAAGGTGGTATTATGTCGATCCTCTAGATGGATTCTTATCTAGTGGTAGCCTGAAAAGCCATCAGTGAAGGAGTAGACCTCCTGTCCTCCCACATTGTCTAAAACTTCATCAATAAAAGGTGTCGAAAATGGTTCATGAAGCAATGCATCATTGAGTTTGCGCAAATCGATACAAATCCTGATTTCTCCTTTAGTTTTATTTTCCTGCACGACCATGGGACTAACCCATTTGCTTTCTTCTACTTGCTCAATGATGCCTGCTGCTAGCATTTTATCAATCTCGTCCTTAAATTTTTATTTATAACGAGGATTTAATCTGTATGGATGCTGCTTAACTGGCCTGGCATCCTCCTTCAATGGTATCCTCATGACTCCCAAATCTCCTACTATTCCCTTCATCTCTGTAAACTTAGTGGGGAATAAGTCCTGATAGTCATGTAGTAGATATGCAATGTGTCCTACCGTTTCATCATCCCAGTAGTCTCCAATAGACGCAAACTTTGGTTCTGCGTCTGTGCCAATATTGATCTTTTTAATCTTGATAGGCTCTATGATAGCTGGAATCTTAAGCTTCGGTCCATCAACGTCGCGAGTCCCTTCTAACTCTGGAATGTTGATGCTGTGAGGATCCTCATCCTCATTTCCTGACTCTTCTGTGAAGTTGTAACACTCAAGCGCATCTTCTAACTGGATAGCCCAATCAGGTTGAGAAGACACTGATAGGGTATAGTCATCAAATATCGTAGTCTTTATAACATCTAGAGCCTGATCAATGCTTGGATACTCAGATTCAAAAGAGAAAGTGAGTTCGAAGTTGTCTATCATAAGTGGCCATGTATTCGTTCCTCTGTGCAACTCGGTCTGAGTGTGCCAATTCCTTGGTATTGTGTCTAAAGTTTGAATGAATAGGTGAACCCATTCATCCTCGAGAATGTCTGACCAATTTTGTTCACAACTCTTAATATGTGACCTGGGGTCACTTTCTCCTGTATATTTCTGCTGTAGACAGTCCTTGTCATTAGAGAATTCGATCGCCATCAATCTCTTAAGATCATCCCATGATGCGATATTCTCTTTATGTTCATGCCACCATCTTGCAGGTGTGGCTCTTACTGCAAGGTCAATAGCTGACATCCTCTGCTCATGAGGAATTTCCTGCTCAAACTGTTGTAAAACGTCGTTGACATCCACTAATCCATCAAAGGATGGGATATCCTTAATCTTTGCACCAATCCATCGCAGTGACTAATTCATAAATGCACATCTACGAGCTGAGACTTCATAAAGTCTATTATGCCAATTTTCTAGACCAACATCCGAGTCTGATGCACATGAGCTGTCGCATCACCAACTAATGTGTCCTTCTATGGTCGGATTGATATAATCACTTTGATTAGCCGTCATCTGATAGAGGATTTCCATATTACGTACCTTTTCCTCTGCTCGGATAGGTTCAATATATCTAGGACCCTGAAAAGGATCCAACAGTGCTATGACCCGGATCTGATTATCCTCAAAGGTCATTTGTCTTTTCTTTAAATTGATAACAGTCATGTTATCGATTGCCCAATCAATACCTAGTAGAGCTGGATACGGTCTACTATCGCCAATGATTTCTGTGACTTCAAACTCTGTGAAGCTGTGAACTTCGTCAATATCAACTGGTACCTGTGGTAATCGACCCAGTGGCAATACCCTCTACTGGTTAGCTAATCGCAGATGGATAGGCGATCTGGCTAACTTAGGGTTACCCATATGTTCCCATATCTGCTTAGTCAGAACATTGACCTCTGATCCTAAATATAGGATTACCTCATCCATTTCAAATTCTCCAACTTGTGCTGTGAGTCTCATCTCTCTTCTTGTTCTTGTATGACCCATAATATTATGAACAGCACGCTACGCACTGCTCATGGAAGAAGACGGATGACACTGATCTATGATGCGCTGAAGCTCTCGGATATCTTTCTCATTTCTCACGAGTTTCAAGCAACTCTATAGGAAGGATTGGACACTTCCTGTTGACTCATCCTCGTCGCACCTTCCAGATGTGGTAGCCTGCGATGTCTGCACAGGACTAACACCACAAGGTGTTTGCTGTGGTACGCCCCTACATGGTAGTACCTACGATCCTGATGGTGTAGGGTCAGCAAAGAAAGTTTTAGCTTGCTGAAACGTTTCTTTGTTTTTTTGCAGGTCGAGTGGTGTTGATTTATTAGTACCTTTGTGCACCCACTCCTGACCTGTATTCTTTTCGGCCTCCTGTGATGTCCTACTAGTAGAAGCACCACTGTGAGTCACAATATTGACTCTTGGTTCTGGTTCTTTCTGCTTAGCAGCAATAAGCTGGATATTCTGGTGTACTGCTGGCTTAGGATCCCTGATCTTGGCTATCAAGATAGGACATTCTTCTATAATATGCTCATAGGACTTGCAATACTTACATGTCATACTAGGGTTCTGACAATCCCTAGCATAATGTCCTATATCTCCACAGTTGTAACAAGTAATCAGTCGATGGCCACAGCCAAAGCCTTCACCATGCCCAAAGCCTTCTCCACGGCCTCATCCTCTGAATCCTCCTCCACGGCCAACATGAGCCGGTTCATGCTGTGGTTCTGCTGCTGGACCTGGTGTCTCTAACTAGACTCAGTAGAAATCATGTTTTCTCTCTATCATGAGATCATAAGCTCAGAAATTATGTTCATCGTGTCCTACTAACTTACAGAAGTTATAGTATAAGTTCTTAGGGGTCTGTACATACTTCTGAAGTAAAGGGCATTCCTGAGGTCTATGTCCTCTTGTTTTGCAAACTTCACACCATGGCCCTTGATTTTGTATTAAGGGGTTAGGAGCCTCACTTGATAAATACTCGACAAATACTGGACAGTTATTTTTAGTATGGCCCTGTCCTTTACACTTGGTACACCATAGTTCTTGTGCAACCTCTTTCCCTTTATTAATCTCATGTAGCTGTAAGGTGAGGTTAGCTAATTGGTTCTGTAGGCTTGTCATACATGTACTAGTCTTAGCTAGAGGTGAATCCTCTAGTTTCATTGCCATCTCCAATGCTTCATCCTGCATACAGAGTCTCTACTGCATAAGTGGCAGTCTGATGTGAGGGAGCAGTGCTGCGATGAACCATTCCTTATGCTGCTCAGGCGCAAACTAAAAGCTAACCTGGTCTATAAGAGCTTTAAATTTCTGATCAAAGTCCCATACGGAATCTGTAGGTAACTGTTTGATGTCTTTAAGCTTTGTGATACACTGTGACTCAGACTTAGTTTTCTTAAATTCTTTAATCATGGCGGTCCTGACCTGTATGAGCGTTCTGGGCTTTGTTGAGGTATACTTCATATACCATGTTAAAGCTCTGTCTCTAAGCGTAGTGGCCAACTGGACAATTTTAGTGTTATCGTCTTGGATCCCTTTAATGGTCCATATAGCTTCACATAGGAACCAATGTTGTTCTAGGTCTTCTGCCCCTGTACCCTTAAAGGTAGGTAACTTCATGTCATCCCCCCTTCTGTTTCTACATGGTGGATATTGATTTGTTGTATTACTACCACTCGGTGGTATAGATGTAGGTGATGTAGCGGTGGTATGTATTGTGTGTGAAATACTAGATGTAGTTCTTGTGGGATTATGCTGAGTCCCAGTTGTTTTCTATGGGGTATACGGGTGGTAAGGGATACCTACTACTGTTCTTTCTCTAGTACTTTGACTCTGTTCTCTAGTACTATCTGAATTGTTTTCGAAGAGAGAAGATCTAAAATCTACTTTATATTTCTTACCACTACGTGTACATCCAATTTCTTCAAAATCACTCTCAAACTCTTGTGACATTACACTGACTTAACTTATTCATCTGATAATATATCGAGTACTCCTTTTTCATGTAATAACATCTTAATGGACAAGTTTAAAGAGTTCAAGTACTTATCGTGATATCCTTTGAAGAAGTACCTCTTGGCTTTGCTGAGACTCTTTCTTTGATCAACTGCAAATTCTGTAATGAATCCTTCCAGCAAACTCGCAAGCCAGAAGTCGACTTCCCGTGAAATGGGATTATCTATGCTCTTCACAGTCTGAATCAGCTCCGGTGTCCAGACAATGTTCCTTTTCTTCTTGAATATATGCCTATCATTCAACTTTGACAACCAGTAGTACAACTCATTTGCATAGGTCGCAAAAAATATCTCATGCAAGTCTGTGAAGATATGTTTTTGTAACTAGTCCTCTGTACTAAGCCTAGGACTTTTGTTTCTGTCGCAGCAAATTATCTTTCTGTAGACCCAACCCACTGGTTAAGTTCTTCTTTCGTAGGATGCCACCAGAACATTAGCTCTTTATTTTATTCAAAACCGACAATGGAACCATTTGTTGGGTAAACTTCTGGGTAGACCTGGGTTTACTTTATTGTTACCAACAAAACCCCTAGCTCACTGGCCCTTTCAGAAACAGACTGCAGAACGGCCTGAAGTATCACCCAAAGTGATCTTGGATGGGTTGGATAAAGAGTCAGATTTCCTCAACCAGGTTCTGTAGCATCCTAGTGCCTCTAGACTCTTCTTAGCTAGCGGGATCTCTCAGTGAAGCGTTGTTCCTCTCTTCCTAACTGACACTGCTAGATTACTGGTTCTAATCACATCGCAGCTTCTAGGATGATGCGCAAAATTCCTCTTCTTCTTAACTCTTTTCCTGCGATATCTCATACCGCAGTTCCTCCGACGGTGCAATATCGCCTTTCTATACTGCGATATCCTCTACACTAAGACTCAAGGTGACTCTCAAGGTCCAAAGGCTTCCTCTTTGGGTATAATAGCTCATTTATCCTTCATAAGGGTGTCAAACAACTTTCTTAAGCTCTACAGTTTAACACGCTCAACCTCTATTATGCTTAGCTTGCTGAACTAAATATACAGGAATCAATTAACACTGTATTGTTAACTGTCGTGAATCAAACACTGATAAAATCATATACAGAATACTTGATACATTTGATGCATGATTAACCTTCCATTTTACTGTAAACTAAAGATAGCATACATTCATTCATTAACTGATAAGCAAAGTTCATGTAATAGATAACATATTACAAACAAGTATAGCCCAATCACATGAACAGTCGCACAACACACGGATTTTACGTGGTTCACCTCCAGGGGGGAAGCTACATCCATGAGAACTGGTTTATATATTATATCTATAGAGAGTAAACACAGTTCTGCTGCAACCTGTTATGCAACTTGAGATCTTCTGGGAAACTCTGTGCACACATCCGAGAGCCCTTCTCTCTTATATCTCTTCTCCTTCTATATTTCCTTCTTACAATATACTCTTCCTCTCTCTCTCTCTCAATCCCTATGGATTGTTCAATCCCTGCAGATTGTTACATTCATACTCAAGGAGGAAGCTATTGGTTATAGTAAGACAACTACAGACTGAATAACAGAACCAAAGCTCAACTCTTTCTCAATGTCTACTATCTAAGAGCTAACAGACCAACTGACTAGCTAACTGTATAAATATCTCAACTGACCTACTAGCTAACCTTTCATAATACAAAATACATGCTTTTATAGGTGGCCCAAAGGTCTCACCGTGATACAAAACTGTGGGCCTATCCTAACAGTAACCCCAAAATCCCTAACTGTGACAGTCGGCCTATCTGTACTTTGAACGAACACTTTTCTTGCCCTTTGACGCCTTAGTTTTCTTTCTAGGCTAAGGCTTAGTAACTTCCTCAATTCTAGGGACTTGCGCTTATTTGGGTGATTAGGGTCTGAAATGGTCTTGACTGATTCTTCTTCTTCTTCACCAGCTCCGTCATCTCCACCAAGGTCACCTTCACTCTGCTGTGACTCATCTTGTTCTTCGCTCTCTTCTAGTGGGTCATTCTGCTGCAGCTGACTAGGACCTGCGCCCACATCTGTTACTGGAGGGACTGGTATGTCGAGCCTTGTTCCTGCGTCCTTCATCCATTCAATCGACCACTGCTGAAATACGGCGAGAATGTCTTCCTGGTTCACCATCTATGGTAACTTCCACCATGTATGTTTGTTATCTACGCGGGCCTGTATGAAGACATTATGCATATCAGCCTTGAAGTTGGCCACTCCAGTATACTGAGAAAATAGCTCATTATGTAGCTGCGGTGTTTTCAGGATCTCATATGTAATATTCATCGAATAGAAGGAAAACACATAGTTTGTCATCTACTACAAGTCCTTATCCTGTGAAACCCAAAGATATGCATACCTTGCTACGCTAGGCATCTCCAGAGGCACATCAACAAACTGTGCCTCGGTAGGTTCTCTCCATCCTACCAGTGCAATAAGCACTAACAACCATGAATAATGAAAGGATATACCTTTCTCCTGTGCATCACGAACATCTGTAAGGAATTCTCTAGCAATGTACTCTGTCCATTTGTAATTGTATCCTTTGGCAGAGTTCGCAGCAATACTGACAATCGGGGCAGGTACTTCATTAGGTCTGCACTTTCACATTAATTTTCATGCTAAGAGGTCTGTGGCAAAGCAAATGTTCTGGTGCCAAATAGTCGATGTTTGATACCCTCGATTTCCTTTTGTCAAATTGAAGTGGTCCTTCATGTGCTGCACCAGCTTCGTATCTTCGTGCTTTCCAACAAATTCAATCCTAGGATCAGGCCCTTCCTTCGGCAAGCCTATAATCCTATAAATCAGCTCTCCATCAATAGAAATTCTCTAGTTTCCTATCCATAGGTGCCCATCCTACACCAATGCCAATAACTGCTTGACCACCATGGTAACCTGCGGGCTGCGATCAAAGTGGGGGACATTCAGCATCTTCAACAAGCCAGCTTGCTCCAAGCCAGCAACCCACTATTTTACTTCAAGTAATGTCACTCCAACCTCCAAATAATGGACGGAGTGTAGGTATTTCCTAGGTGCGAACTGCAGAAACTTCTCATGATCATTCGTATCGTGGTCTACGTACTTGAGCGATCTAATCTTCCTTTCATCGTTCCGACCAACTTCACACCCTGTCGCAGCGAAGGGTTTCGTAACGTGAACTTGGTTGTCCGTCGAGGTGGCTGAACTCCTGGTCGAATAGGCAGAATATATGGTGGACGCTGTGATGCAACGTTTTCATCCTCACCGAAGTCTTTGAAATCTTCAGGTGGGATCTCTGCCAAACCAAGAGGATTCATCTAAATCAAGGGATCCTCCAATGTCTTTCCTAATGGTTTGAGCCTTTCTTCATTCCGCTTAGAGCGAACTTCGGCCTTAAACTTATTTCTGTTAGATCGTGTATGCATTGGTTGATTCAGTGCCAGGGAAGTCTCTTCGTGAGGTGCCGATGCAGGTGGGTTCCTCATAAAGTTCTGCAGACCCCTCTTTCTGAATTCTCTCACCAATTGCTGGACTTCGGAATCAGCTGACATGGACTCAACTGCGAAACTCAAGAAAATGCGTAATGCAAAATTCGTAGGCCTGGGTGTCTTCTTATAGAATCCAACGACCAAATCTTCCATGACTGTGCATTAAAGACACCAAATCTGACCGAGCGGCGGTAGATCTTGTCCAAACGGCTCTATATTTCCCAAATATGGCTGTGGATTTGACCAAAATCTCATCATTACAGGCAGTTAATGTAGTTAATGTACCGGTGCCACCAAATCTGATTTTTTCCAACAGTCACATTTTAAGCTTCAACACACCTTTCTTCTTCGACACAACCACAAACTTCAGCTTCACCACAATAAGGACCTTTGACACAATATTGACCTTCGACACTTCATAAATTTTCCAACAATCTGCCGAAGCTTCTCTGAGAACAGCTTCATTATAGTCTAGTACCCAATTTCAATTGTTCTTGGTACTCAGACTCTTCTTCTTGCTATTACTTCTAATCAGGGGGTACAGGCCCGTCCCTGTACTTCTTTAATCTACTTCCATTCACCATGGAGGGAAAAATTTCTCCATTCAATTTAGCTAACTGAACTGCACCACCATGGGTAACTTTCTGAACTATGTATGGTCCTTTCCAATGTGCCTTGAACTTACCTAGGACTTCATGAATTTACTATCGTACAAGAGCACAAGATCACCATTCTGAAAATGCTTCTTCTTAATGTGTCTATCATTCCATGCTTTTTCTCTAGCTTTTTGCACTTGCTGCTGGAAACCTGCAATGAATCTATCCTCTTCTAGTTCCAGTATCTTCGCCAGCCTTTCATTCAACACGACTGGATCATCCATCTTTGTGAAGGTAGATATTCTAAGGCTAGGAATAATGTACTCCATGGGCATAACTGCTTCTTGTCCATATACCAGCCTAAAAGGGGTGTGGCCTGTCAACTTCTTGCAAGTAGTTCTATAAGCCCATAATACTACTGGAATTCTAAGATCCCAATCATTTCTGTTAACATTGCAAACCTTCGTCAGAGCGTGCTCAAGAATCTTGTTAAAGGATTCGACAGTTCCATTTGCTTGAGGATGGTAGGAAGTACTCTTCTGATGATATACTTGAAATTCTTCGGTCAATGCTTCAATAGTCTTATTCAGAAAATGTTATCCTTGTTCACTCTTAAGAATTCTAGGACACCCAAACCTCTACAAGATATTATCAAATATGAACTTCGCAACTATAGCAGCACTACAGTCCTTAACTGGTTGAGCTTTGGCCCAACAAGTAAGGTAATCAGTTGTTGTAATAATGTATCTTGCTCCAGATTTCTTTGCAGGGGGATTGATTGGTCCAACAAAATCAATAGCCCACTTGTCAAATGCTTGTAAAGTTACCTATGGAACCAGAGGCATCTCATCCCTCCTGGATGGTTTACCTGTCCTTTGACAGATATCATAGTTGTGGCAATACTCTCTTGCATCCTTATGAATCGTAGGCCACCACAATCCAGCTGTCAGAATCTTCTATGTCGTAGCTTTTCCTGCATAATGACCTCCTACTGCTCCAGAATGTGCCTCAGCCAAAATCAATGGCTTTTCATGCTCCAGGACACATCTGCATAGTATTTCATCTGGTCCCATCTTATATAGTTGTCTTGCTATCAAGGTAAATTCAGCTGCTCTAACCACCAGCTACTTCTTCTACTCTATTGTCATCTCAGAGGGTGCAAAACCTGTAGACAAGTACTGAACAATATCCTGAAAATAGTCATCAACCATCTGGATGGAAAACAATTGGGCATCAGGAAGACCTTCATCCAAACTAGTGGTCTCTTCTCCTGAGTCGAGCCTCGACAAGTGGTCAGGCCCCAGGTTAAGTATTCCTAGCTTAACTATGATCTCAAAGTCATACTCCTGAAACAAAATCAGCCATCTACATATCCTTCCACCTAACACAGGCTTGTTAACCAAATACTTTAAATCAGAATGGTCCATGAACATCTTAAAAAGAGATCCTAACAAATAATGTCGAAATTTCTGCAAGGCATAAACCATAGCTAGACCTTCTCGTTCTGTCGTAGTATAATTCTTTTCTACTGTGGACAATTTT
>LPNX010201114.1:85869-115215 GCA_001517045.1 Pseudotsuga menziesii
TGTGACTAAGCCAATACTATACCTAAAGCAATGGAAGATGCATCGACATGAACATGAAACTCCTTACTCCAGTCAGGGAATACTAAGATAGGGGCAGTTACCATCTTTTCTTTCAAAATATCCAAGCTTTCCTGACATTCAGGTGTCCACTCAAACTTAATATCTTTCTTCAATTTCCTTTCCATAGGGGCTGTAATCTGAGCATATCCTTTAATGAATTTCCTGTAATATCCAGTATGACCAAGGGTAGTGTGAAGTTTCTTAACAGACTTCGGAGGTGGCAAGTTCACAATAATGGCTATCTTCGCAAGATCCACTATCAATCCTTGCTTGCACACAATGTGACATAGCAGAATTCCAAAAGGTGCACAAAATATACACTTCTTCAGGTTCAATGAAATCTAATGCTGTCTACACTTGTCCAGCATAAGTCTTAGACTGGCTATATGATCTTTCAATAAACCAAAGATAGTCCAATCATCAAAGTAAACTTCCAAGAACTTATGAATAAATTCCTTAAATGCAGATATGACTACTCTGGAAAACATAGCAGGTGCATTCTTCAATCAAAAGGGCATAACAGTATACTAAAAAGATCCCATGAAGGTTGTTTTATGTCGATCCTCTGGAGAAATTCTGATCTGATGGTAACCTGAAAATCCATCAGTGAAAGAATACACTTCTTGAACTCCGACATTCTCTAAAACTTCATCTATAAAGGGAGTAGGAAAAGGATCATGTAAACAGGCATCATTCAGCTTCATCAGATCAACACAGATTCTGATTTCTCCCTTGGTCTTCTTTTCTTGTACCACCATAGGGATGACCCATTCAGACTCTTCGATAGGCTCAATGATTCCTGCAGCGAGCATCTTATCTAGCTCCATCCTGACTTTTTCTTTATACTTAGGGTTCCGCCTATAAGGGCGCTACTTCACAGGCTTTGCATCAGCTTTCAAAGGGATTGTTATCACTCCTATATCACCAAGGATACCTTTCATTTCTGAGAACTTCATCGAAAATAAGTCCTGATACTCATGGGGGAGTTTAGTCACTTTGTTCACCATTTCTTCATCCCAATAATATCCAATGGTAGCCTACTTAGGCATTTCCTCTGATCCAATGTTTACTTTCCTTTTTTTCAAGGGTTGAGTTACTTCAGGTGATTCGACTGCTGGTCCATGTACTTTGCAATGTCCTTCTGACTCAGGAATATTAATGTTGCGAGAGTCATCGTCTTCATCAATGGCTAGGTTATAGAATTCTACTTCATTATCTTCTTTTTCCTTCCAATCAGGTTGGTACTCGGCTATTTCTTTATCATCAAACACCTTAGTATGGATCAACCTAATAGTTGCGTCCAAAGTAGGGAAAACCTCAGTAATATAAAATGTGAGCACAAAACTATCAGCAAGGCTAACCCAACTTACAGTACCATGGTGAAGCTCCACCTCCACATACCAGTTCTTTGCTACAGGTTCCAGAGTGTGTACAAACCTATGTACCCATTCTTCACAAGGTGCATGCTTCCATGCTTCATAACACTACTCCAAATGTTCCTGAGGGCTAGTCTTACCATTAAATCTGCTTTGTAACTCCTGAGGTTGATCCATGAATCTCAGGTGAAGAAACTTTTGACAAGCTCTCCAACTATGAATATACTTTTTATGACCATTCCACCATCTGGCAGCTGTGGCTCTGAATACTAAATCTAGAGTCTCCATTTTCTGTGAATCTGGTACTTGCTCTGAGAATTGTACAATAAAATCTTCTAGGTCTGTCAAGCCATCAAAAGTAGGTAAGATTCTTGTCTGTGAGCCAACCCATCTGATAGACTTGGTGATTCTTACACACCGATCTCCATGTAGCTCATAAAGTCGATTTTGCCAATTCTCTAGGCCTTCGTCTGAATCAGTCATGCAAGAACTGTCACACTGCCAATCCATTATACCTTCAATGGTAGGGTTAACATAGTCTTCTTCTTTAGCTGTGATGTTGTAAATATGATCCAAAACATCCTGATCTTCATCTCTGATTAGCTCTGTATACTTTTCTCCTTGAGAAGGGTCCAACGGTACTATGACTCTCAAGCCTTTTCCTTCAAACGTCATATGTCTACTCTTAAGGTTGATTACTACATAATTGTTTAGTTTCCATTCAATTCCTAGCAATGCTGGATAGGGGTTGCTATCATCAATTATTTCAATGAATTCAAAATCTACTAAGGTACTGACTCCATTAATATCCACTGGTACACTAGGGAATCTTCCCAAGGGCACAATCTTCTGCTGATTGGGTAATCTCAACTGTATAGGGGACCATTCAAGCATAGGTTTTCCCATTTGTTCCCATGTCTTCTTAGTTAGGACATTCACTTCTGATCCCAGGTCTAAAATGATATCAATCATGTCATAATCTCCTATCTGAGCATGCAATCTCATTTCTCTTCCAGTCCTTCTAACTCTATTAATAGTTTTTCCTCTATCAGAGCTTCGCTGAGGTGCGTAAGACTCAATAACTTTCTGTAACTCATTCAAATCATTATGATTTATTAATAGCTTCATACAACTCTATAAAAATGATGTCAGTGTACTTACTTGATCCGACGAAGCTTCTTGGAACTGTAACTGTTGTGGATGTTGTTGCGTAGTTGCTACTGATGTTCTCGGATTAGCAAAGCATTTTTTAGCTTCCATAAATGTTCCTTTTTATCTTCCAACATCGAAGGCTGGAATTTTCTCTGGGGTCTTACAGACCCAAGCCTCGTCAGGCTGTTTCCCCTTATTTTGCACCTGCGTCATAGTTCCACTCCTTGTAACAACGTTAAGGGATGGGACAGGTCTTTTCTCTACAGCAATCATCTGAACATTCTGAGTAGGAGCGCCATTTATTTCTTGTATCTTGGCTATCAAATGTGGGCATTTCTTAATCACATGATCTACTGCTCTGCAATATCAACATATTGTAGTTGGGTTTTGGCATTCTCTAGCTACATGTCCTACCTGATTATAGTTATAGCAAATAATTTGGCCCCGACCTCTTCTAGGCATACCACCACAACCACTACCTTTGAAAATACCTCGACCTAGAGTACCACCACGGTAACCATATCCATCATTGCCTTGTGCATCGGTTTGCACCCTATAAGCATCATAGGTTCGCTCTCTCATAAGGTCAAAGCTACGACATTCATCTTCATTGTGTCCAACTGACTTACAGAACTTGCAGTAGGGATTATTAGGTACTTGAACATATCTCTGCAGCAAATAGAAATCTTCAGGTCAATGTTGTCCAGTTGTTCTACAGATCTCACAATATAGGACATTAGGGTTAAACGGGTTCGGTGCACCAGTATTCAAACAATTTCTTAATGCAGGACATTGTTCTTTGTCATGACCTTCTATCTTACATCGTGTACACCAAACCTCTTCTCAAATAGATTTCCCTTTTTTCATGTCATGAAGCTCCAAATCAATTTCTGCTAACTGTGCTTGTATCTGTGCTATTTCAAAATTATCTCCAATAGGAGTTCTTTCAAGTTTCATAGCAATTTCCAACACCTCTTGCTGATCAGCAACCTTCTGTTGCATAAGTGGAGTCCTGATATGAGGCAATAGTGCTGCAATGAACCATTCTTTATGTTGTTCTGGTCCAATAGTGAAGCTAACTTGATCCAATAGAACCTTGAACCTCTGATCAAAGTCCCAAACTGATTCACCTCGTTTCTGCTATATTTCTTTCAATTCAGTTATACACTGTCACTCCGATTTAGGCTTCTTGAATTCTTTGATCATTTCTTTTTTAATATCAGCCAAGGCATAGTTCTCAGTACTGGAAAACTTCATAAACCAGGTCAAAGCTCGGTCTCTCAAAGAGGTGACCAGTTGCGCTCTTCTTGTATTTTGATCCATAATATTCTTAGCAGTCCAAACAGCTTCGCATAAGAACCAAAACTGCTCTGGATCCTCTAATCCGGTTCCTTTAAATACTGGGAGCTTGATATCATCATTCACATGGGCCATAGTGAATCGAGGGGGAGGAGGAGGAGGAAGACTGATAACAGGGGGGAGACTGGTAACAAGAGGAAGGGAACTTACTGAGGTAGACTGACCTACGACAGGACTACTCAGGCTAGGGTTACTTTCAGATTACGAAGGGTTCTCAGGGATAACAGATCTTCGCTGGGGAGTTATAGGATGGTTTCCAACAAAAGGAGTTTCCTCAGATTCAGATTCTTCTAGACTTAATGAGGTATAGTCAGTATTCTGGCCTAGGATATAGGATCCAAGAGTTCTCTTGTATATTTTACCGTTGCGAAGCAAACCAATTTTCTCGTTGAATTCACTTTCGCTTCCAAACATAGGTTAGTAGCAATAAATCTAGCAATCTGATTGGATAAGCAATATTCCTTTCTCAGCCAAAAGAATTTTAATTTTCAGACTTAATGAATTCAGGTACTTACCCCTTGGTCCTTTGAAAAACTGTCTTTCCGCTTTGCTAAAAGAAGTATGTGTGTTGATGGCGAAATCCGTCACAAATGCTTCAAGGGTTCGCGTTGTATAGAAGTCAACAGCTCTTGATACTGCATTGTTCACACTTGTCAACAGCTTAATTCTTTGTGGGGTCCAGTCAGGAGACTGGTCTTCTTTGAAGTTTGTCTTTCTTTTTGTCAACCTGGATAACCACTGGTGTAATTCTATGTGGATACTAGCAAAGAAAATTTCATAAATATCTGTAAAAATGTACCTTTGCAAGAAGTCGTCTGAGCTACGACGAGGGTCCTTATTCTCTTGTTCAGCAAATTTAAGATAAGTATCTTCAACCCAGTCACTGATTTCTTGTACTAAGGGCCTCCGAAACATATCCCTCCAGGTACAACATAGATCCCTCTTGAAGCAGATACTGGTTCAACCGGCAATGGAACTAATTTGTTGGGCAAATGGGGTAGACCTGGGTTCTTATGCTTTTATCTTCGCACCAAAAAATAGACCCACAATGTTGGCCCTTTCGGCAACAACCTGCGAACAGGTTGCAGTCTCACCCGAAACAGCTATGGGGTGCCACAGAATTAGGTTTCTGTAGGTGAAAGAGGGATATTACTGTACCTTTATCCTTAACAAAGAATAATTATGCAATACAGAGCTTCGACATTCACTTAAATAGCTTCGCAGCTTAGATAAAAAGACAGTTTCTTGCTTAACCCTTAACTGGGAATTCACAACGAAGTTAATACTTAGCAATTTATCTTACTATATCATTCATCTACTTATCAAATGCACCAAAACATAATAGGAATAAAATAAAAAGAACCACCACAACACAATATATACGTGGTTCACCCCCAGTGTAGGGGCTACGTCCACAGAACTGCGTTTATATTCAACAATTTACAAAACAATGCAGTTTTGATCTGTGCACTTAGCTGCAGATCTTCTCAACAACCCAAAAATGTGCACTTAGCTACAGAACCTTTCTTCCAAAAACCTCTACGCACTCAGTTGCAGAGGTCATCCATGCACTCAACTGGGACTTAACTTTAAACCCAAAAATAGGCCTTAGCTTCTTCGCATCACATCATCATCATAACAAAAAGATTTTTTTTTTACTCCTTTACATAAGTGCCTATTTATACAAGTGCACTATTACAATACTATGGGCTTAAACCATAGGTACCCAAAAACCATGGGACATTTACAAAAAGAGGGGCTTCGACGCAACCCCGAAGCCCCTAAGACTATTTTGGACCGCAACTCCACTTACAAGCTTCGCACCAAAACCGTGGAGTTGCCAAAATTAAGGACCTTCAAGGTCCGAGCCCCAATAGCAGGGAAGGTAAAAAAAAACACTGAATAGTCAGGGCCAAGCTTTGAGAGTATGGCCAAAACTAGTTGCTCTTCCTTCTTTTCAATTCCACACTATTTTAGCTGCAAAACAAGGGCTTTAAACTTGGAAAAGTAGAGATGTAGGGATTCGAAGCTGTTGGGACTCAAAGAGATCAATTCATTCTCGATTTGATGTCCTCTCATCTCATATATCTTACCAAAAATCTCTACAAGCTTCTCTGACACTTCATTAGGTGATGTCAATCCATCAAGATGGAAGAGGAGGTCTCTTGAAATGCTCAGACACAAAAGACCATAGGCCTCATCTGTCCTGTTGTGCCATTTAATTTTCTATGCAACTGCATTGGGATTTTCCTCAGTTGCCATAGTCAGCATGTAGAGACCTTTCGCTCTCAAAAGTATCTCCATGTCTTCTTTCCATTCAAATAAATTAAATGGATTCAAGATGATCTTCTGAGATTGATCCATAGCTCAGAAACTGTGCCCTTCAGTCAGCAGAATATGCTCCCAGTCAAGATGTTGAACCTGCAGTAGCAATATGGAAGGAGAGAAATCAATCTAGAAAGGCTCTATTACCATGTGGAAATTGAACCCAAGTGATAGAACAATTTCACTCACAAAATTGCTAATCAAACATGCAAAATTATAAACAAAGGAGACTGAAATCGGATCATAACACTAATCTGTATTGAATAAGTGTACAATAGCCAAAATTATGAATTCATAGGCTGCTGCAATATATAATTACATGAGATATTTGAATGCATAAGGATGCCATTAGAAATAGTCAAAAAGTAGGCTTACTAAATCTAGTCAAATCCCCCATAGGTGCATAAAGCAGTTTCCAAATCTGCTTAGAGGCTCACAAATTGGAAAAGTCAAGTACGAAATATAATAAGCAATGGAAATAAAACTCATGCATGATTTTATTAAGATAAAAGGATGGAGGATGATGAGGGAAAAAAACAAGTCAAATAGACCTAGTCTTACTTTCCCTTTTGCCTTATTTCTCAATAAAACAGGAAACTTAGCAAAAAAAGTAGATATGCACTTTGGAGGATCTAGAATAAAGTAGACATGCTAAATATGGTTTCCAAGAGGTTTCCCAAGCACTCTATGACTCAGTTTTAGCAAGTTTGACTTCTATGGCATGTGGAAGACAACTTGCAAAGAGTGGAATATAGGAAACTAGGCAAATAAGACAAAAATAGATTAATTAATGTCTAAGGTAGGTAACTATGGGTTGATTATTCTAATAGAACTCATCTTTATAATGAATAAACTGAATCATCTTCTCAATTTTTGCAACCCTTTGACAGTGGAGCTGCCATGGAACATTATGAAGACTAGATTCTTCACAGATGGAGTCGCCAGACGAACTCTGAAAATATTTGTGGCTTCTGGGTGGTCGGCATTCCCAATGGAGTCACCTTTCAAAGGATTTGAGTGGAGTGGCCATAGCATATACAAACATCATGTGTCTAGGATCGGCTTCTCAACCAGGTCATAGAACTAAAACAATGTCATTTTTCTTGAGGAGATAGTAACAACTAGGTCCCCGACAATGTTGCCAAGATGTTATGACCCTGTACTTTTCCTATGGTTGTGGTAAGAAGTCACAGGGGTAACCATTTCAACCAACCTTTAGACTACATTCTAGCCAATACAGTTTGAGAGGACTCTCTTGTCACAGAAAAAAAAATCGTTGATGCTTTTAGCATTAAACAAGCAGTTAGAAGGATAGATTTCTGATGGGAACGGGGTGTTGATAGATTTAAAATGGAAGAAAAAAATATAAGAAAATGATTGGGAAATGGAGTCAAATCCTGATTCAATCAAGGGTATTATAGCGAAAAATGAGAAAGGGAATTTCCTTTGTACTCTGAGGCAAAGTAAGTATCACAAACAACCAAATATCTTGAAAGGGTGATAGTAGAAAGAGGAAGAATCCTACTAAAACAAGAGGCTCCTTTCTGCGGATGAATCTCTTACACCACCTTTAGTAGAATAAACAACATATGCTAGTAATTGTAATGGAGCATAGGAGATGAAATCCAAAACATTTACAAGAAATACATAACAAATGCATCGTCTCATACAAGGAGCGCTTTGAAATGAATTCCTCATATGAAACTAGAGCGCATAGCAGAAAAACACAGAAACGATCATGATAAAATAAGAAAATAGACTGAATGTAGAACACTGTGATGAATCTCAGAAATGTAGGAGAATGTTTCTCATTAACTCTTCCAAGAAAGTTACACAGACAAAAACAAGAGCAAAATCTTTTCTGAATGAAAGTTCCAACCCTTTCCTCATCAATTGAGGACATATTAAGTTATAGCGTGGGAATCAGAGTCCTTCCAAATTCTGAGGTGGCATATTTTCCATTATCACAAATGAATTAGGAAAATATGTGGTGATGCGTGTGCTTGATCGAAACAACAAGTATGGCATCCAGGACCGAGGCTTGCTGCTTGAAAATGACGTTTCAGAGCACCCCCAACGGTCTGGTGCCAACTCAGCCTAGAATTTTTCTTCAACAACAGAGGTGAAGAAGCCTTTCTTCATTTCAAACACTTGTTCTTATACAATTTCCCCCTAGTCTTCGCCATTTCACCTCTTTCAAGAGTTGGATTGCTGAAAAATAGGCCTCTGATATCCACTTGCATACCTCAAACAATGACTGTTGTTTGAAATATGAGAGAGGTTATTGTAATCACATCTTCCCCAACAAAATCCATGTCTTCATTTTCTCAGATTCACCTCCAGGACATCATAAACTGATTTTGAAGTTGATGACTAAGACAAGATTGTGAAATTCTGGGAAAATACCCTATGAAGATGGTTTTGATTCTCCCAAACCATAGCACCTATGTAAAAAATTAGAGATTTTATTGTAGATAAGGATGTTTTGAAGAAAAACCTCTCTTGGTTTCTCAAAATTTTTCTTGGTTTGGTGGAAGCAACTCTCTGAGTGTAATGACTAAAACAACCATTTTCATGAAATAACTCTTCTTCTTCAGCTTCCTGGCTCTGTCCAAATTTATTTGATTCTTCTATTGATAACATGTGACACCTTCCCATTTCAAAATGGATGTTGATCGTAGATTTCTCTCATTTTCTTGATTAACTATTGATTTCGTGAGCAACTTAATATCATTTCGCAATGCCTGTTCTTTAATTTTTCCCGTGTATGGTCTTGGTGTGAAATCCACCTCCACGGTGGATCTATCTCATTTGCACATCCGAAGGTCAACTTGGTTTATGGGTTAACGCCATTTTGCAATGGATCACAACATTATCCTACTTTCTCTTTGATCAGTGAAATAGTTTCTGGAGCGTTGGATGAAATGTGGTCTGATCTACACCGTTGATCATTGATTCTATTTGCAGAAATTGAGACTTGGTCGCTGTCCATTTGTAGACAAATTAAAACCTTTTATTTCTCCTCTATGACCTGGAAATATGTTGAATCGAGCACCTGACAACAATGTCCCAAAGACGGATATATCTATCCATAGAACCCAAAAATATGATTTCAAATGACGTGGACTCTTTAACATGGCAGAAATGCCATTAATGATATCCCCAAATGTTCACGTGGTTATAATTGTTTGAGCTTTTGAATCCAAAAAATTTATGTTCAGTTTTGTGCATAAGCTTTTCATCTTGAAAGGATTTTTATAATTTTGTTTGAGGATTCTAAAAAATTGTGAGATTTCAGTTTGTGGTTCCAACAACCAATATAACCCAATGTTGCTTCCCAGAAAATTTGACCAAGTCTATCCCAGGCGTGCAAATTCGTAATACAATCAGATGTGCATTGTCCAACATGCATAATGTGAACAACATTACCATTGTTTATATACCCTGGAAACTTCAATGTTTATCAAGGAACAAAGCAATATAATACCCTTGTGAGCTCAGCACTGGTTTTCTTAGGCTTCTATTGTTGTTGATGTGGAGTGTGCATGGACCCCCATGTGGCCACATGCCCTTGATGTTGAGCAACCTTGTTGGCCTCTTTATACTTCCTCTCTCGACCCATAGTTCAACACCAACACAATACCAACATGACACCAAAATACATTGGCCTAACAGAGAAATCTTAGTCGGCAATTCCTGTGAAGCAGGCGCAGTCTCACTCGAGATATCTTAATGGGTAACTTCCAGAACCATGTTTCCGCAGTTGACGAGGGATTATAGTCCCTTGGTGCATGGCCAAGGTGCTCGACAAAGGAAATAGGATGGAGTTTTACTACTGCACAACAACATCATAGTGAGGTGTCATGACTTGCGTGCAACACAACCTCATCCTTACGACTCTACAGCTGGTGCGATGGTGTGATGCAGCTGATTCTTTATACCCAACAGACAGTGCGCGACTACACTTTTACTTAACAGATTAACCATGAACTCATACATACCATTCCAACCAACCTTAAGCAGTCATTCTTGTACTGAAAAACCAAATTACGACATACATTCAATAGTAACTTTAATAATGCAAAGTATGCAAGAATTCATGTAAACATTCACCATTCAACAACATTCATCCATATAATACGAGAAATAATGTGGAAACCCATCATGGGAAAAACCACCAAGGTGCTCTTCATCTAGCATGTGAAATGGATATAGCACCTTGTAGTCTGCAACTTGCATATTGTTCTTAAGATATGTCTTTCTGACTCAATATTCTTGCTCTCTCATTTATTCCCCTATCTACTCCTACTGATCTACACACAGCATGGATAGACTCTTCTACTTTACTAGCTACGCACTCAGCTGCAGATTACTCTATTACTAGCAGTTTCTTCACATAGTTGCAAGATCCATCGCTCAACAACCTTCTATTTCTATTGTCTAACCAACTTAATAAACTTACATAACCTTCTGAACAACAACAACCCTTCTACAGAGCGGGTTTTTCCTACTTATAGTATCTATGAGACAACATAGGCTCAACTGAGTACAACTCAGTTATTACAGACTCAACAACTTACAAAATATCTCTGTTATATAAATGTCGACCCATACCTAGCCAAGAAAGTCTTGGAAGACATTAACCACATCTTTAACTAGACGCGGAAACGTCTTTCAGTTTGTTTGTACTGGTTATAACTAGCCACAAAAATTGTCCTTCCTTCTTTCGCTAGTTTGTCCTTCTGCAGTCTTCCTTGACTTTCACCTATCCATCCTTAACTCTTCTATCTACCTCTTCCATCAACTTGGATCTGCCTTCCTCATCGCACCTTCTTTATATCCTTAACCTTCCTTTTCTCCGTCGTGTGAATGTTTTTCCTTCTTGCGTCGATTCCTTCATTTTCTTCTTGACATTTTTTCACCTTGTCATGCACGCACTTTTCCTGGCCCTTTTCCTAGATCAACAAGCCCCCAACACTCACATGTTGCTCATCCCGATCCACTAATAAAAACAAGACTTCTCCGCAAAAATGGCTTGCCACAAAAACTTCAATTTTTTTCCCCAAAATTTGTGTTTCTGGTGTAGGCTCAGACTACTCGGGAGGACCAACCTTGTCCTAGAATTCTTTCACCATATATTTCACTTTAGCAACTTCCACTATGACTTCCTATGCCTATGCAACCAACTGCTCTACACGGTTAGAACTGATATGTTCCAATGGTTCTGCCTCTAGCAATTGTGCTATTTGCTAAAGGTTTTGCTGCACAAGCTAAGTAAGGCCTGTGAGCCACACGGCTTTCAACTGGTGTGTCTCCACCTTGGATTCCCTAGTCCGTTGTCGGTCCTAAAGAGCTTGGACCTCCTGCTACAGATGTTTGATCTCTGCCATCTTTGTAACCATCTCCTGAAAGGGAAGCTTCTTCATCTCTATCTTTGTAGAGCTGATTTCCTCATCTGCCTGTCGCACGCTTTCCCTTATGTTTTCTGCAGTCTCATCTTCTAGAAGTGCTTCCCAAATTGTGGAAACAGTTTCTACTGCCATTGCGCAGAGTGTTTCTCCCTTGGCGATATTCCTAGCAGCTTCATACATTGCTCTTCTTCTCTCCTCAAGCACCTTAGGAGGTGTGCTCGGTACCTTCCTAGCCTAAAGCTCTTCAACCTTCTTCTTCAGCTCCACTGCAATATGTGACAACCAAGAAACCTTAGCTTCTGAATCTTCATCTTCTCGGCCCGCTTCTGGTGGGAAATCTACGACTACACCCTTAATGGTTTCATCTAATGCGACACGATTGTGCTCATGTGCATCAATTTCTTACTCTTTTTCCTTAAGGAGGGCCTTGCGTGCCTTGTCCCTCCTTTGTTGTTTTGTTTCCTTATAGAAAACAAAATTCTCCCTAAGTCATACCTCTGTTGCGGCTCCCTGCTGCAAGTCCTAGACTTCACCCACTGTCAGTTTGGAGAAGTCAATATGCAGTGTGTCAAACTCCTTGACAACATCATCAAATGCACTTATCTCTGTCCATGTTTCCAGTGCATGCCCATGGATTTTTACTTTAATCCATGGCACTAGCTCTGGTACAACTAATGGAACACTGGGATCCATGCCATATGTCTCGGCCTCAATAGTGGATTTGACCTCGTTAATGGAATCTACCAACTTAGTGAGGTGGTTCCCAACTTGATCAGCTATGCTTACCTACTACATCTTCAGAATGATGAGGCTATCCTTGGAGACCGCGGCTATAGCTTCTGCTAGCATGTGGATATCCTCTTTAGTCAAGGTATCCATGTTATCTGTCTTGCTATATTTCCTTTTCTTGTGCGGGGGCTCCCGTACTTGTTGCTGCATTTGTTGTTGGGTTGGGATGTTCTCCTGATTAGGTGTGTGCTCTGAGTCATCATGATTAGGGTCACCCCCATCCTCATTATCATCTTTTTCTTCCTCTTTTTGTGACTAATTGTCTTGTCCGTTGCCTCCATCATTTCCTTGGCCATTTCCTAGGTCCAATGGTGGGTCCTCTTAGTTTTGTTCTTCGAGAAACGACTATGCCAGTGGGATGTGCGATTCATCTAGCCATTCCTACACAATTGCCTCCACATCAACATGAGTGATCATGCACCCTGCGTTATGCACTTATTTCACTGGGTCTGTCTTTGTTTCCAAAATCATGGTATGCACATCAGCCTAGAAATTGATGAATTCCGTGTACCTACACACTGTTGTAGCATGGATTCAATGAGATCACCTGATAACATCACGTAGCACCTCAACTTGCAGAAAGAATGCAATGTTACAATCTTTCTGGAAGATATTGTTTTTCTTGTCTCCCCACAAGTTCTGGTACTTTACGCCAAGGAAAGGAAGTGGGACATCCATTTTTTCATAATCATGCAGATTGGCCCACAAGGTGAACAAGACCAAGATGAGAAGCCATGAGTAGTGAAATTTATGGTTAGGGTCCTCCTGGGCCTGCACTGCATTGTCAATCATTTCATTAAGTAAGAATTGTGACTAGTTGAAAACCATACCTTGTGTGCACCTATCTGCAAGCTCTACTGTTCCCGTGGTTAAATTGGGTCAGCCTCATCTTGTGCAGCAGCTTACAAGAGAGGATTCTTGCGGTGAACCATAGAATAGCATTTTCAATAGGGCCAATCAGGAATCCCCTTTTACTGTGCTGAAGGTTATACTTCAGCTTTATCTTGGTGGTATCCCTGTTCTGTCACAAGTATGGTGCGGGGTCATGGCCTTTCTTTGGAAGCCCAATGATTTCCAAGATGAACTCAATGTCGACAGAGTATGGCTAATCGAGCCATAGGAACCCTCTAAGGAAGCAGACTAGGAGTTTCTTTACATGCATATTGGCTTGGAGGCTGTGGCCAAAATGCAGCATGAATAGAAGGTTCATCAACCCTGCTTTGTCGACACCCTCAACCCATTGCATTGGCTTTAGCACCCAAGGCCCAGTCAGGACGGCTTGAGCCATGACCATACAATATGCCTTTTAATACCTTCCTGCTATTGAGTGTCAAAGTCCTTGAATTTTAACTTGACGAGCTTCAACATTATGTCCATTAATAGAGGGACATTCTTAGGGATCCGAGGTGCTAGTAAGACTATGGTGGCTTTCTTTGGGAGCACCAATTCCTCCACATCAGCTCTCCTTGGTCAAACATAATTCAGGAATTTTTCATCTTCATCGTCATCACCCCGGCCTCTACGTGGTGCGGAGGCTTCCTCGATGGCTTCTTCCTCCAGGATGTCTTGCTCCATCGACGCTTTGCCAGTATTGCCTAGAATGGCCTTAGCCTTCCGTTCCCTTGTCATCTCAGGTTGGGATGACTCTCCAGGTGTGCTCTGTCCATCCTGTCTTGACTCTCTAAGTGGTTGCATAACTGCAGCTGTAGCTAGAGGTCTCTGAGCTAGGTTCAGAACAGGGCATGAACCAGGGGTTGGAATATTGGTAGGGGTGGCTGCAGGAGGATGTTTCTTTCTGGTTCTCTCCATCGGGTCAAGTTCTGGTTGCTACTCTGTTGTTGCTCCTCAAGTGATGCAATTTCTTTGTTGATTGGGCAACCCGAGATAACAGTTGCATCAGATAACGCGATCTCACTAGGGATCTCTATTACCATGGGTGTCGACTTAGTCTGTGACAATCTTCGGCTCTATAAAGACTCGGCTCTAGTTCTCTCTATGTGTGTAAAAAGGATGCTTAATGGTGAATCCTGGTATTTATACATGCCCAGCTGCTCTGCAGTCGTCATGCAATGGGAGGTTGATGTCTAATCAATGACATGGGATTCTCAATCATCGCATTATTCATTAACTTAGAAGCTTGATCTATGGTTTGTACCTTTCAGTACATTTATGGTATTTATGTCGAGGACGGCTGACGGGACCAGAAAGCACGTCGCCATTCTCCTCATATCTTGTCAAATTTATGACACTTAGCTATCACAACCACCTCAATCCTTGTCGAATATTCACACTTTAATGTCGGCCAGCCTATTCTTTCCTCTTTTTGCAGTACTTTCCACATTTCCTGGCACTTCTTTCTTTTTCATGTGCTTTGCACTGGTTCTGTCGTAGACATGCGACATAACAATTTACGTCTTTCAGCCTCTATTTTTTTTTCATGTGCAACGCAATTCTAGCCAAGGAAGTTATGACCATCATAGTATGATTTTAGGAGATTTCCATTCACCATAACTGCGACATACGTTTCATCTAGTGTTTTTAGTTTTACTGATTCAGCCTCAGTGATGTGGGCAATCTTATATGGCCCTAGCCAATGTGTCTTTAGCTTTCTCGGGTGTTTGAAAAACTTGTTGTCACACAACAACACAGGTACTCCTATTTCGAATCGATTAACTCGAATATGGCGATCATGCCATGATTTCTATCACTGTTTCTCAACTGTTTGATGGAATCCTATGACGAAGCGTTCCTCTTCCATCTGAACAAGCTATGTCAATCTATGTTTAACAACATCCCTGACGGTCATCTCTGTCAGCGCAACAATCCATAGGCTCGGCACAATGTACTCCATTGGCACGAAAAATTCCTTTCCATACACCAATATGAATGGGGTGTGTCTTGTTAGTCGCTTACAAGTTGTGCAATATGCCCATAGCATAGCTAATACTTTCTGATCCCAGTCATCTCGGTGCACGTTGCATACATTGGTCAATGCATTCTCTAGAATCTTGTTGAAAGCTTCAACCCTTCCATTCGCCTGAGGATGATAGGGTGTTGTCTTCTTATGATGGATCTGAAACTATGCAGTAAGCTCAGAAATCACTTTGTTAAAAAAATGCGTACCTTGGTCACTTAGTAGTATTTTTGCATAGCCAAATCTAGTGAGTACATTTTCAAACAAAAACTTTGCCGCAGTCACAGCAATACAATCTTTAACAAGCGCAGCTTTAGCCCATCTGGTCAAATAGTCTATCGTAGTGATAATTTATCACATGCCAGTTCTCTTTCCTGGTGGACTGATTCATCCCACAAAATCAACTTCCCACTTGTTGAATGCTTGAAGGGTTATCTATGGCACAAGTGGCATATCGTCGCGGAACGAGGGTTTTCCTGCTCTCTGGAAGATATCATAGCTCCTACAGAAGCTCTTAGTATCCATATTTATGGTTGGCCACCATAATCCTTCTTGCAATATCTTCTGCATTGTTTCTTTTCCAGCATAGTGCCCTCCTGTGACACCAGCATGTGCTTCTCTCATTACCCAAGGTATTTCATACTAAAAAACATAGCGACGCAGTATTTCATCCACGCCCAACTTGTACAGGTGTCTCGCGATCAATGTATAGTCAGCAACTGTGACAACCAAATGTTTCTTTTGATTAGTTAGCATTCCTTAAGGTGCATAGCCTGTGCTCAAAAATTGAATGATTGCATTAAACTCATGGTTCTGATCATCCATCATGTGGATCATAAATAGTTGCACGTTAGGAAAATTATCTTCTAGGCTGGTTGGCTCTTCACCACTTTCTATCCATGACAGTAGGTCTGGGCCAACATTTAGTCGATGAGGTTTAACTATGACCTCAAAGTCAAATTATTGAAACAGGAGAAGCCATCTACATATATTCCCCCCCAACACTAGCTTGTTGACTAGGTATTTCAGCGCTGAATGGTCAGTGTACATCTGAAAATTCCCACCCAACAAATAGTTTTTGAACTTTTGTAGCGCATAGACCATAGCGAGGCCTTCTCGTTATGTTGTCGTGTAGTTCTTTTTTTTCCTTCAATATTTTTCTACTGGAAAAGGAAATATGGTGATCAAGCGCACCCTCTTCTGGCTGTGTCAAGACTATGCTGAGCGCAACAAAGGATGTGTCGACATGCACATGGAACTCCTTTTTCTAGTCGAGGAACGCAAGTATTAGCGCAGTGGCCATTGCATTCTTCAATTTATCCAAGCTTTCCTGGAAACTTGTTGTCCATTGAAACTTTATGTCTTTCTTTAGCAGTTTTTCCATAGGTGCACTGATCACTGCATATCCTCTGATGAAATTCCTATAGTAGCTTGTATGTACCAACACTGAACTGATTTACGTGACTAATGTAGGTGGTGGTAAGTCAAGAATAATCACAATATTTGTTGGGTCAACCAAAATACCGTCGTGAAACACAATGTGACCCAACAGCACACCAAACGGTGTGCATAATATACACTTCTTGGAATTAAGTGCAATCTGATACTGGCGACAACCGGCCAGTAGCATGCGCAAACTCTCAATGGGTCTCTTACTAGACCAAACATAGTCCAATAATCAAAGTAGAGTTCAAGAAATTTATGAATAAAATATTTAAAAGCAGATACTACTATTCTAGAAAAAATAGCAGGTGCATTCTTGAGTCCAAAGGGCATTACCATATACTGGTAGCATCCCCATTCTATGACGAAGGTCGTTTTGTGGCGATCCTCCTTAGAAATTCTAACTTGATGATAGCTAGAGAAGCCTTCGGTGAATGAATACATCTCTTGTCCTCTGAAGCTTTCAAGTACTTCATTTGTAAATGGTGTTGGGAATGGATGGTGTAAGCATGCATCATTCAGCTTCCTCAAGTCGACACAGATCCTTACTTCGCCAGTTGTTTTCTTATCCTGGATCACTATAGAGCTGATCCACTATGATTCTTCAACAGGTTAAATAATTCCTGCATCAAGCATGCGATCCAATTCTTCTTTTACCTTCTCTTTATACCTTGGGTTCAACCTGTAGGGTCACTTCTTACTAGGCTTAGTTTCTGGTCGCAGGGGTATTTTTATCTCCCCTAGATCTCTCACTATCCCCTTCATCTCTGAAACGTTGGTAGGGAATAGGTCCTAGTATTCGTGCAGTAAGTCTGTGATCTTCGCGACTGTCTCTTCATCCCAATAATCTCCTATATTAGCAAACTTTGGGTTGTCTAGCAACCCAATGTTTACTTTCCTGATCTTCAATGGCTTAAGGAACAGGTCACTTGAAATACCGATTCCTTCTACTACGTGTGTGCCTTCTGATTTCGGTATGTTTATGTTAGTCGGATCATCATCTGGGTCTCCAGCTAAAATGTAGCAAGCCATCCATTGCTGAATGGTCACACTGCATTGGTGAGCATTGGCCTCCTGAACAGGTATTTCAGCAAATATCTTCTCCCTTATCATTTGAAGCGTAGCATCAACTGTAGGTTGCTCATCTAAAAATTCAAATGTGTGCGTAAAATGATTAGTGAGCCCTTCCCAATCTTGGGTTCCTTGTCGCAACTCCATAGATGCATACCATATCCTAGGTGTCATTTCCAATGTATGTATGAAATGATGGACCCATTCTTGCTGTGGGTATGCTACAAATATAGTGAAACACAAATTTATGTGCACAACAGGGCTCAACAACCCTTTGTACTTATAGCTGGAGGTGGCAACTTCTTCCCCGAACTTGACTTCCATCAACCTTCTGCATTGTGTCCATTATGTTATAAACTGCTTGTGTGTACCCCACCATCTGGTAGCAATAGCCTTCAAGACATGATCCAACGCAGACAAGCGTTGTGACTCACTAATGAGTTCTTCAAACTTACTTAGGAAGGCTTCCAGTTTAGGAAAACCTTCGTAGGTGGTTAGCTCTATTAACTCATTTTCCACCCATCGCACAGATCTTGTAATCCTTGCACATCTCCTCATAGAGACTTCATGTAACCGGTTCTGCTAGTTTTCCAAAGGCTCCCCTGAGTCAGATGTGTAGGAACTACCACTCTTCCAGCTCAGGTTTCCATCCACTATTGGATTGATGTAATCTTCTTGCATGGAAGTGACATTGTAGATATGGTTAAGGTAGTGGCCCTGTACCTCGTTGTAGATATGCTCAATGTATATTTGTCCCTCCAAAGGATCAATGGGCGACACTACCCTCATCTCATTATCCTCAAATTAGAGTATCCTCTTCTTGAAGTTGATAATAGTTTTATTGTCTATGGCCCAATCTATTCCTATCAGTGTGAGATATGGGTTTGTGTCATCAACAATGTTAATGACTTCAAAATATGCAAATGTGCACAACCCTTCGATGTCAACAGGGACTTGACTCAACCTACCAATTGGGAGGACCTTCACCTGATTGAAAAGTCACAATTGGATAAGAGACCAGTCCAGTCGTGGCTTGCCCATACTTTCCCAAGTTTGTCACATCAAAATATTAACGTCAAAAACCAAGTCTAAGATGATTTAATCCATGTCTTAATCCCCTATCTGCATAATCATTCTTAACTCGCGTCCTGTTTTGAATTTCTTTCCAACCTGGTTAACTTTCTTTTCAGGTTGTGGCTCTACTGGTGTTTCTTCTATCATTTCCTGTAGCTCTGCAATAGCATATTATTCTTGTATTAGTGCTAAGAAACTTGACAGGAAGGACTGGAGATTACTAACCTTTTGCAGAGTCCTTTTTTGAAATATTTGCTGAAATTGTTCAAGCATCTCCCTGACTTATTCTGATGTCTATGATTCTTCTGGGTCCGCAAACTCACGTCACACGTCCATGAATACTTGATTCTATTTCTGGACGTCAAATGGAACCTTCTTCTACGTTTCGGGTCATACCTGCAGCTGCAGCTGTTCTTGTGGTTTATCTTGATCAGATCCAGTCACAGTACCTCCTCGTGTTACAATAGTGACATTCAGATCTCTTGGTTCAGCAACAATCATCTGAACGTTCAAGTTTGGATTCAGTTTTGGGTTTGGATTCTGCGTAGGGTTAGGACCTCTTATGGTACTAGCCTACCACTTTGCGATCAACTGGGGACATTGCTCCACATTATGGTCCTGTCCCTTATAATATGAACATGTCTTCGCAGGTTCTAGGAAATCTCTGGCGTAGTGACCTGCTTGTCCACAGTTATAGTAGGTAACTTGACCTCTTCTTCTACCAAATCCTCATCCTCCTCCTCGGCCTCTAAATTTTCCACCACCCCTTCCTTACAGGTGTGGTTGTTGTGAAGGGTACTGGTTTTTTTGATATTGTGGTTGATAGAGATTCTGTTGCGCATATGGGTGTTGCGGTGCATACTGAGGCTAATACTGGTTCTGATACTGATTAGGTGGGAACTGCAGGCAGATACAATGGTTGTGCTGGTTCAACCTAAGTCTTCCCCTCATTCTTCATCAATTAAGTGTCAACCATCTTTTCCTTCAGGAGCTGATATTCTCTCAAATCCTTCTCTTCATGCCATACTCACTTGGAAAATTTACAAAAAAGGTTTTACGGGGTACTTACAACTTTTTGCAAGTATAAACACTCCTCACCACGATGCCCTCTAGACTAGAATATGCGGCACCAGGGTAGTCCATGGCCATTTAATGGGTTTGGCGCATTGGATGAGACATAATTCATGAAGTTCAGACAATGATCCTTAGTGTGCCCATCCGTTCTGCATTTTTTGCACCATAAGTCTTCATGGGATTCTTTTCCCTTCTTGATGTCCTGAAGTTGTATCATTAGATTAGCCAATTGTGACTGAATTTGTACCATGCCTATAGTACCATCACCAATCGATGATCATCGTGACTTGTATCTCTTCAAGGGTCTTCTGTGGTGATCCTAATGGTAATATACAATACTTCATAAACCAGTCCAGCGCATGACCCCTTAGAGTCGTGATCATCTGTGCTTTCTTTACGTCCATGTTCTGAACTAAACGAACCATCCATACAACTTCACAGATGAACCAATTTTGTTATGGATCCTCTGATCCATTTCCATTGAAGGTGGGTAACCTAATATCCACCCTATCCATTGAGTTGGCATCAAGGTTATCTAATGAAGGATTTAACGGAGGTGTTTTGTCTTGCACATTACCCACAGTACTAGCTCTATCAATATTAATAACTCTTTCAAGAGATGAGGCTCTAGACCTTACCTCTAGTGATGCTCCTGGTGTGATGTAGTTGCATCCTAACCTTGGTGTCTCAGTAGACTCTTCAGATTCTTCTGGTCCTTCTAAAATTGGTCTATAGTCCTCCTCCTCATCATAAGATCCTTTGTATACATGTGACTAAAGTTCGTGTTCACTTTCCTCGAAAAAACTAGGAGTTTGTTGACCTTCCTATGTCTTTCTCCTCTTCCTAGCTATGAATCTCCTTCCACTCCTTAGGAATCCATCCTCTAGTTCAGGTTCTATACTTTTTGGGAACATATCAACTCACCATTTACCATTTTCTCGATAGGTCATCCATGACATAGCCTTCCTCCGCAGGATGTGACTCAACTACTCGACTCCAGGATACCCTTCTCATATACGAGCATATTTATCCATGTACTAATAGATAACATATATCTTCTTCAAGGTCCTTGGAAAATTTTTCTTTCAGCCTCACTATATGAGCTTATAGCCTCTACTGCAAACTTAGTAATATATCCTTGCAAAATACTGTCAACCCAAAAATCAACAACTCTAAATATGGTGTTACTTACACTGGTTACCTCATGAACCAACTAATCACCCCATTTGATGGCTTCTCTTCTATAGAAATTTGTTTGTCTTCTTGCCAATCTTGAAAACCACTCGTGCAATATAATGGGGAACTCTGCAAAGAATATCTCATGGATATCAGAATATATATACTTTTCCACCCAGTTTTTTGTGCTCAGCTGATATCCTCCACTCTCTTCTGGCACGAATGTTAGCGTCTTGGACTCCAACCAATACTCTATCTCATTCTTTGTTGGATGCCACAAAATTTTCCTCGACTCAATTGGTTAATGGTCCTGGAAACAGAACCATTTGTTGGCCTCTTTCTACTTCCTGTCTTGACCCGTAGTTCAACACCAACACAATACCAACATGACACCAAAAGGCATCGGCTCGATAGAGCAAACTCAGTCGGCAATGCCTACGAAGTAGGTGCAGTCTCACTTGAGATATATTAATGGGTAACTACTAGAACCATGTTTCCATAGTGGGCAAGGGATTATAGTCCCTTGGTGCGTGGCCAAGGCGCTCGACAAAGGCAATATGATGTAGTTTTACTACTGCACAACAACAACACAGTGAGGCGTCACGACTTGCACGCAACACAACCTCATCCTTACGAATCTACAACTGGTGTGATGATGCAATCCAACTGATTCCTTATACTCAACAGACAGTGTGCAACTACCCTTTTAATTAATATTTTAACCATGAACTCATACATACCATTCCAACCAACCTTAAGTAGTCATTCTTGTACTCAGTAAACCAGATTACGACATACATTCAATAGTAACTGTAATAATGCAAAGTAAGCAAGAATTCATGTAAACATTCACCATTCAACAACATTCATCCATATAATATGAGAAATAACGTGGAAACCCATCTGGGAAAAACCACCAAGGTGCTCTTCATCTTGCATGGGAAATGGATATAACACCTTGCAGTCTGCAACTTGCATAATATTCTTAAGATATGTCTTTCTGACTCAATCTTCTTTCTCTCATGCTCTCTCATTTATTCACCTATATAATCCTACCGATCCACACATAGCCTAGATCAACTCTTCTACTTTACTATATGCACACTCAGCTGTAGATTACTCTACTACTAGCAGTATGCGCACACAAATGCAATATCTGCGGGTCAACAGCCTTCTACTTCTATTGTCCAACCAACTTAATGAACTTACATAACCTTCTGAACAACAACAACCACAACCACAACAACCCTTATACAGAGCGGGTTTTTCCTACTTATAGTATCTATGAGACCACATAGGGTCGACTGAGTATAGCTCAGTTATTACAGACTTAAAAACATACAAACATATCTCTATTACATAAATGTCGGCCCATACCTAGCTATGAAAGTCCTGGAAAACATTAACCATATCTTTAACTAGTTGCAGAAACATATTTTAGTTCGTCTGTACTGGTCATAACTAGCCGCAAAAATTGTCTTTCCTTCTTTCGTTGGTTCGTCCTTCTACAATCTTCCTTGACTTCTACCTATCCAGCTTTAACTCTTCTATCTGCCTCTTCTACCAACTTCGATATGCCTTCCTTGTTCCAAATATCCTCCTCGCAACTTCTTTCCATCCTTAATCTGCCTTTTCTCCATCACGCACATGGTTTTCCTTCTTGCGTCGGTTCCTTCATTCTCTTCTTGACATGTTTTCACCCTCTTGCTTGTGCACTTTTTGTGTCCCTTTTACTAGCCCAACGAACCTTGCGATAATATATTTTATAAAAAAATTGTCCATAAATAAACTATTGATGTATATGTAACTTTGGAATGTATTCACTTGTATTTTTTATGTATTGTAACCCGATGTTTATTTTGGGATGTATTTATAATGTACTTGAGTCATGTCATGCTCCGATGTTCCTATCAGGAGGATCTGTAATGTAAACAAGTCATGTCAAGTTATTGTGGGTAACCATCCTATTTATTAAGGGTTAAATTCCCTGCAGTTCCGGGGCACTAGTGTTATTAGACTCTCCTAGAGAAGTCATCCCTAGTAGGGTTTAGTCAGGTCAAGAATTAGTATAAATAGAGAGCTAGCCTCTCTATTTAGTACACACTCACTCACACTCAGTTGTAGCACATATCTGAGGAATAAGAAGACACTGGGGCTAGGAATAAATAGGTTACTGCTATCGGGAGATCATCTTACTACTTTGGGGTTTTACTTTTGGTGCTAATTCTATCTCTGATGAAGTTGTTGGGTTTTCTCCATTTATGGTTTCCCCGAGGAAAAACACTGTGTTCATTGTATCTTGTGTTTGATTGATGTACTTGTTAATCTCTCAGTTAAATATCCTAACATAATGCTAGCTTGAATGATAAAATCTAACATGGTATCAGAGCTAACCTGAGAAGAAGACACTGTGCAGCTGTGGAAACTAGGGCTTCCTAATTTTTGGATCTCTCTCTACATATTTTTAGCAAAATAAGGTTGGAATAACTCTCCTCCTTAGGGTGCATCTTGGACTTGACACTACTACCGAAAATTAGGGCTTTCCATAGAAGAGAAATTTTCCAGTGAGCTCAGGACTGGATTGATCTCCTCCTCAAAATCAAAGTTAGAGATCAATATCAAATCATTTGGTTGGATAGAACTCCGGAAAATCAAAACCCTAATCTGCACCTGAACGAGCATCGTAGAATTTCAGCTCCAAATCTAGATCTGACATCTTGAACTAGTAAGATCTAAATATTTTGTATTTCCATTTGAGGTTCTCAGTTAAGATGTCTCATCATACCAAGCTTGATGAAAATCTTGAGGGAGTTGATAATTTATGATCCTAGAAGTATAGGATCTCCCTGGTCCTAGAAGAAAATGAGTTGGACTCCTATATCAATGAGGAGTTTCCAGTTCCAGAGGGAGATGAGGCTAAGGCCTTACACAAGAATAAGATGGTTATGGAAAAGAGGATCATTGTTGATTCAATTAAGGATCACCTCATACCATAGGTTTCATCCCTAAAGACACCTAAAGTTATGTTTGATGTCTTAACCAAATTTTTTGAAGGGAAGAACATAAACCAGAAGATGACTCTGAGGGACTAACTGAAGAATGTAAAGATCCAAAAAGTTGAGACCATCCAGTATTACTTTATAAGGGTCTCTCAGATCAAGGAACAACTGGAGGCAATAGCTGAAGAAGTAAAGAATGCAGAGATTGTGATGACCACCTTGAATGGTCTCCCTAGATCATGGGACTCCTTTATTCAAGGGATATGTGCCAGAAAGAAGTTAGTCAAGTTCAGCAGACTATGGGAAGAATGCTCTCAAGAAGAAGCCCGGATAACAGCTCAAGAAGAAAATATGGGAAGTGAAGATCAAGCCCTCACTTTTCATTCCAAGAAAATCAAAATAAGTTCTCATCACTCTAGAGGTAAGCATTTCTATAAAAATAACCCTAGAAAAGATTTCTATAGAAGCAGATGTTATACATGTGATGAAGTAGGACACTTTGCAAAAGATTGTCCTAAAAGACAAAATAAGAAAAAGGGCAACAAGAGAAGACATCATGCTCATGTTGTAAAGGATGATGAACCATCCAAGAAGAGAACCAGATATGAAAGTGAAGACTCTTCAAGTGATGAAGAATATGTCTTGATTTATTCTCTCGTGGGAAACATCACACACAGAAGCAATGATTGGCTTATAGATAGTAGGGCTTCCAAACACATGACAAGATTCAAAGAGTCCTTTGTGAAACTTTCAAAACATGAATCACCTCGCAAGGTGAATCTTGGATATGACTACCAATATCCAATAAAAGGTAGTGGGGAATCCTCCTATAAACTAGACTCTAGAAATTCTATGAAGATGCAAGATATATTGTTTGTACCAAGACTCAAGAAGAACCTTCTCTCCATATCTGCATTAGATGCAAAAGGCATGAGGGTTGCATTTATAGATGGTCAAGTTATCATGTGGCCAAAAGGAAAGACTATTAATGATGCAGTAGTGATTGGGGAACAAGAAGGAGGTCTATACAAATTGAAGGGCCATCTAGAACAAGCCTTGGTACATGACACAGTAGAGCCAAATGAAATTTGGCACAGAAGGCTTGCACATGTGCATTACAGAGCACTACCACTTGCAATCAAAGTTGTTGAAGGTCTCATAGAAATTCAAGCAAAACATGATGGGGTATGTAAAGGATGTGCGAAAGGAAAGAACACAAAGAAGACATTTCCAAGTAGCGAGAGTAAAGAAAAAGGAATCTTGGAAATCATCCACTCTGATGTATGCAGTCCAATGTCATCAAGTTCACTAAGCGGGTATGTATACTATGTTTCTTTTATTGATGACTTTTCTAGGAAGACATGGATTTACTTCATGAAGAACAAAGATGAAGTATTCAGCAAGTTCAAGGAATTCAAAGCCTTGATCGAGAATCACACAAAAAAGAAGATCAAGACCTTTTGATCAGATAATGGCAGAGAATTCACATCAAATGAATTCAAAGAGATATGCAAAGACTTAGGGATTAAGAGGGATTTGTCCACTCCATATAATCCCCAAAAGAATGGGATTGCAGAAAGGAAGAACATAACTATCATGGAATCTGCAAGAGCTATGCTTCATTATCAAGACCTTCCTATGCATCTTTGGGCAGAAGCTGCCAAAACAGCGGTGTATGTACAGAACTGTACTCCACACAGAGTAATTGAGAACAAGAATACTGAAGAAGTATTCTCCAGCAAGAAACCAGAAGTCATCCATCTCAGAATATTCAGTTGTCCTGTGTACATACACATTCCAAAAGAGCAGAGAACAAAACTAGATCCTTCAGGAAAGAAGGGTATATTTTTGGGATACTCTAAAAGCTTGAAGGCTTATAGAATATACTTCCCAGGATTCAATAAGACTGACATCAGTAGGGATGTGACATTTGATGAAGACACAGCTTACAACAAATCTAGAAAGAAACCTACTAAAGAATATGAAGAAGCAGAAGCACCCAAAATTCATGATACAACCATGAATGAACAAACTCAAGAAGAAGATCGAGAATTTGAAGAACCACAAAGACCTGTAGATCCACCTCTAGAGAAGAATCCTCATAAGAGGAAACCTTCTTGGGTATGAGAAGCTATCTAAGGTGTGGAAAGATATGGGGTTCCAAAATACAATCATAGAGAAAGAAAGAGGACCAAATCCTGCTCTGGGTATGTAGCATTACTATGTGACTTCATCGATAAAGAACCTTCCAATTATGAAGAAGCGGTAGAACAGAAAGAATGGACGGATGCTATGATCAAAGAGTATCAATCAATCATGAAGAATGATGTTAGGGATGTTGTGCCAAGACCAGAAGGGAAGTCAGTTGTAACTTCCAAATGGATCTACAAGATCAAGCATGTTGCAAACGATAGCATAGATAAATATAAAGCAAGATTTGTTGCTCATGGTTTCTCCCAGAAAGAAGGAATATATTATGAAGAAGATTTTGCACTTGTAGCCAGATATAATTCCATCAGATCATTACTTTCTATGGATGCAGTGATGAAATGGAAGGTACACCAAATGGATGTCAAGACTTCTTTCTCGAATCGTGTAGTAGAAGAGGAAGTGTATGTGGAGCAGCCACTCGGTTTTGAGACACATGACAGGGAGTCTCATGTATGTAGATTGAAGAAATCAATGTACGGTTTGAAACAGGCACTCAGGACATGGTACAAAAAAATTGACAACTTTATATCTAGTTTGGGCTTTACCAAGAGTAAAGAAGATTCCAACCTTTACTACAAGGTTGAAGATGGAAACCCAGTGATGCTCCTACTGTATGCAGATGATCTGTTTGTAACAGGTATGGATGGGTTGATTGCAGATATGAAGAGAAAGCTCGCTACCAAGTTCGAAATGAAGGACTTGGGTATGATGCATTATTTTCTAGGCATGGAGGTGTGGTAGAGTGTAGATGGGATTTCCCTAGGACAAGTGAAATATATGATAGAGATCCTGAAGAGATTCAGTATGATGGATTGCAAAGCCATGACCACACCCATGGCATCGAACCTGAAGCTATTAAGTGATGCTTCATCAGAAGCATTTGATGCCACAATCTATCGTCAAATTATTGGGTCCTTGATGCACCTGACGAACACTGGACTAGATATTTGCTTTGCTGTGAACACCATGAACCTATTCTTGATAGATCCAAGACATGTTCACTTGATTGCCGCAAAGCATATTCTAAGATACCTGAGAGGTACAGTTGATTATGGGCTCAATTATGATGTGAATCAAAATATTAACCTGGAGGGTTATGTTGATTCAGATTGGGCAGGCAGTGCCATCGATAGGAAGAGCACTTCAGGATGCTACTTCAATATGGGATCAGGTGTGATCTCTTGGTTTAGCATGAATTAATCCTGTGTGGCACTAAGTACAGCTGAAGAAGAGTATGTTTCAACCTGTTTAGCTAGTTGTGAGGAAGTATGGCTCAGGAAGCTACTGTTTGATTTATTTGATCTCCAGTTGGATGATACTTGTATACATTGTGACAACTAGAGTTTTGTGAAGTTTTCAGAGAACCCAGTGTTCCATGAAAAGTCGAAGCATATCAATATCAAGTATCACTATATCAGGGATATGGTGCAAAGGGGAGCAGTGAAGCTCTAGTATGTTGCAACAGACGATCAGATAGCTAATGTCTTGACAAAGCCATTGGCCAAAGTGAAGTTTGAGTACTTCAGGGAGAAGCTTGGTGTTCTCCAGATCGAGATTCCCTCCAAGGGGTAGTGATGAGTCCTTAAGCCATCCTGATGAGTAAGTCAGATGTAAGGGTTGAGCCATTCTTTCATGGTGAGAGGATTGGTTCCTTCCATGTTAGACATGAGTGCTGAGCCATTCTAATATGACTATAGGATTGGTTCCTACATGATCATATATAAGGGATATTTCCATTCTTGGAATGGAGCTTCCTGGTGAGTTACCAGGAATACTTGATCTTGGACTGAGGGCCTTTCTGATACGATTGTAAGATGTAGTCTTACATGATCATATGTGAGCGCATGGCCATTAAGATGTGATTAAGGGATATGTTCCCACTTGATCAGATATAAGGGTTGTTTCCATTCTGTCATGGTGAGAGGATTTCTTCATTCCATGTCAAATGTGAGTGCTGGCCATTCTAATGTGACTGTAGGATTAGTTCCTACATGATCAGATGTAAGGGCTACCACCTTTCTGATGAGTAGGTCAGATGTGAGTGTTGGCCATTCTAATGTGACTGTAGGATTAGTTCCTACATGATTAGATGTAAGGGCTACCACTTTTCTGATGAGTAGGTCATATGTGAGTGCTGGCCATTCTGATGTAGGATTAGTTCCTACATGATCAGATATAAGGGCTACCTCCTTTCTAATGAGTAGGTCAGATGTGAGTGTTGGCCATTCTGACAAGTACGTTGGATGTAAGGGCTGCTGTCATTCTCTGAAAGGAGGCACCTGGTTAGTTACCAAAAACCCTCAGTCTATGACTGAGTGCCTTTATGACGAGTCAAGTTCAGATGTAAATGTTGTGCCTTTCTGACAATTCAAGGTCAGATGTGAGTGTTAGCCATTCTGACTTAGGGTCAGATATAAGGGCTACCAAAGACCTACAATGAGGTAGGCCTACAACCAGCATGAAAAATGGCTGGCTTTTTAGAACTTCTAGTGACGAGAAGAATCATGAGATAGCACATATGATGATGACCCAGTGATGATCCAGATCGAGCTATGATTCAGATCCAGTTATGAAGTCTCCAATATTATCCAGATCCAGCAGTGATGAACCAGATCAAGTGATGATATAGATCCAATGATGATGACCCTGTGATGATCTAGATCCAGTGATGATCCAGATCCAGTGATGATGATCCAGATCCAGTGATGATCAAGATCCAGTGATGATGATCCATATCAAGTGATGATCCAGATGAAGATGACTTAAAGATGAAGAGGACTTAAAGATGAATATGACTTGAAGATGAAGACAAATTGAAGATGAAGATGACAAGAACTTGACGATGACCCAGATGATACAGAGAAGAAGACTTGTGCTGAAAATTGTGTCGAGAGAATACCTTCCTAGTTAAG
>LPNX010201114.1:130956-157832 GCA_001517045.1 Pseudotsuga menziesii
GGGTAGAACCAATCAGAATTTTGCAGAGTTATGTTACTTGAGAGGGCATGTATGCTTATGTTTATAAGTATCACTTCAGATTTCTGCAACATATGGTGGGGGTGTCCAAGATGAGCCTTCCATTCTTTTTTTACAAAAGCCTGCAGAAAATGTCCAATAGGGTTAAAGGGCATATGGACCATTCTTCTCAGTCCATCTTTCACCATGGGCTAATTAAGTTGAATATTAGCACTGTTTTGCAGCATGAAGGAAAGACATGGGATTTTTTCATCTTTTGGTCTGGCTTTCAAAGAAAACAAGAAGAACAGCAGCCTAAAAAGCAAGCAGACAAGGGTAAGGTATTGATGAGAAAATTAGGTCAGAAGCCTAAACTTGAGGATAAGGAAGAGGTCAAAGTTGAGAAAGCATCAGAGCAGGTGGAGGAGGATAGTAAATCCAAATTATTTTCAGCTAGTATTAAAGGCAAGTACTCACTGTTTGAATACAAAGAGAAACCTGAGCAGTACTTGGCACCTGCAGAGGATTCTCATGAAATAAAAACTGTTGATATAAAAGAGGATGCTGTACCTAAGGAGGAGTTTCAGGATCGGCAGAGAATTCCCATCACCATTATCTCGAATGATGAGGGATATTTGCTAGAAGAAGATTATCATGTTGCTAGGACTGAAGTCAAAGCTGAAGCATGTACAAAATTTCCTACTTCAGAAAGCAGAGCAGTAAAGCCTAACAGGAAGAGGAATAAGCTTGAAGTAGTAGAATTGGCTGCTATCCAACATCAACGAAGGGAGCTTAAAATGGTGGGAGAAGCAGCATCATATTGGATACCTAACACTAGGTCAAAGAACAAATTAAGATTGAACATGAAGAAGTTGCTCAATCCCAGACTAAATACAAATGAAGATGATGTTTCCATGGATGATAAGCCAGAACTAGACAAAGTTAGCAGAAAAGTGAAGAAACAGACAGCTGTAAAAGCTTCATATGTGCATCCTGCAAAAGACAAGAGTTCATTAAAATCATTAGGAGATTCAAGCCTGCCTATACCTAAATTATCTGAAATCTATTTTGAAATAAGAAGTGATCTTTTAAAGAAGCCACAATTGAAAGAAGAAGCTCCTTTAGTTGAAGCAACAGGTGAGGAAAATCCTAGCATTGAAGACACTCCTACAGACCTGTTAATTGAAGAGGCTGAGATCTTCAAAAAACTTGGTATACCTTGGATACCTGATGATGAACAAGACCCTACAGCAGGTAAGCCATTTGACTCAGATAGAGAAAACTTGCAAAAAGCCCTTAAGCAGTACAAGCAGCGGATAAATTATATGCAAGGGATCAATGATGGGTTAATGATGGATAATAGAAGCCTAAGAGAAGACCTACAGGATGTCAATGACCATTTTCAGGAGTTGACAGCAGTAGCTAAAGAGGCTCTAAAGACAAAAATAGCTACTGACTTGCAGTGTACAGAATTGAAAGAGACAGTCAAAGACTTACAGCAGACGAATGAAGAACTATCAAGAAGGCTAGAAGGCATCGAGGATGAACAAAAGAGAGATAAAAAGAAAGCTCAAATGTTAGATGGCATTGCTTTTCTAGCTGAGGCAGCAAAAGATCTATAAGTCAGTTGATCATTTAGTTGTTTGTTATCTTTTTGAGGAACATATTAGTTAGTGTTTACTATTTTTAGCATATTTCATATTTTGTAATTTTGTAATTTTGTACATTTTTACTTTACCTCATCGAGCTGATGGAAGGTAGTTAGGGTTTTCAACCCTAACTAATTTTGTAAAAAAGACTATTTAGAGAGGTTAGGAGGTCATTAATAGGGTTCGATTTTTGGGATAGCTACAGGAGGTCTTCAGACTATTTTTGTCTTCAGACTTGTTCATGAGTTAAGTATAAAGCTCTTATATGCATTTGATGATGAAATTATGAGATATATGTGACTTTTACCCTTCAGTTTTCTGTGTTGGCTTCATTGTTCAGCTTGTTTAGTTGCTTAATAGATATATTCATTGCTGGTTTATGTGTATCTGCTGGTGATGCTTGTCTTTTATGAATGAACCTCAACATTGTGTTTTTGTTGGATCTTGTTGGATATATCATGCATCTTTATCATTTCTTGTTTATGATTTAGTTATTATTTTATTCATGAATGTATTCCCTATCTGTCCTCAGAGTTTACAACCATTTAAACTTTCCAGAAAAACTAAACATACTTTACTTTATTGATTTCATTTGGGATTGTGTTGGCTTGTTTCTCTGGCCTTGGAAACAATTTCTGGCACAAACAGTTTCAAAGTATGATGAACATTCAATTGTCTAAATGTTTTTATTTGTTCTGTTGCTTCGACCAGTTTGGCATCTTCCGGTATAAATCTAAAGTATTTAATGAAATTCTCCTTAAGTTTCTGCCGTATGAATGTTTCGCCTCGAGCTTCTTCCATCTTATACCATTTGTTTGGTAAGTCATCAAGTGTGGATGGAAATAAGTGTGGCCATGTCTGTTTGTCTTTGTACCCAAGTCTTCTCCATTCCCTTTCGCATATACTTATGTGATTTTCAAGGTTTTTTCCTTGTATGAAGACTAGTATTTGTGCATGTTTAGTTAGATTCCTTCCACCAAATCTCTCGACGAAGTATGTCGAATATTTATTCACGTTTGTAGCCTCGACTGATGGGTATCCCACCATCAAGCAACTTGACCTGTAAACGTCTCAACCAAGCTTTGTAGTTGGTCGTGCTCTCCTAGGTTTTTAGAAACTTGTTCACTATGGAGTACTGGTGACTCTCTTTCTTTATACCAAAGAGGTTGTTTATTTTCTGATTTAATTGATGCTAACGAAGGGTATTCCCTAATTTTTCTTTCAAATATTTTTGGAATGATGGACACCAAAAAACATTATCGAGTCAGTTTCTTTGATATAGCTTGGATATTCCAACATCCTCATGCTTGATTTTTATAATTTTCTATCTCCCAATTGTATAATTCTGCATCTGAATTATAGCCAACTGAGTCTTGGTTTCCTAAGTTCCCCATATATGTTTGGATAAATATAGTCTTCGTCATTTTGGATTTTGTAGAGTTATCGAACGTCGACTTCTTCATCTATCGGTTCAGTCCAAGGTTCACCTTGAGAGGGGTGAATGGGGAAAATAACTTTTTGTATGTTTCCTTTGAGTTGTATCCTCTCTTTGTCTAACGATATCGATGCTTTCATCTTCTAACCCCATGGTTGTCCCACCAAGGTTGGGAAAAATATATATCCTTCTTTCGGGTCAATGATTTCGAAATCGACTTTTGTGGTGATTCCTTTAATAGTTGTGTCGATATTACGCCATACACCAATAGGTTCTATTAGTCCTTGATATGCTAATTTGAGATATATGCCTGACTCATTTAGTCGAGATATGCTAGTTGTTCCCATATGTCTCATGTCATAATATTTACTTGCGAACCAAAGTCAAGATTCTGGAGAATGACTTGTCGAACGTGATATCCCTCAATTTCCAGGTCGACAAGTGGATCGGCATCACTCTTATCTTTCTGCTTAAGGATGCATATATTTTTAGTTTGTTTCTCCATGCTAGGATTGTTCTTAATATTATATAGCAGATCAATAAATTGTGCTACTGATTTGTCATTATGTATTAAGTTAAGTAATTCTTGTGAGATATCTTGTCGACTGCTATTAATTTATTCTTGTCGGGCGAACTCTTGGAACATGTTTGATGCATCATTGCACAATTGTTTTTGCTTTATGGGGTTAGGATAATCATCTTTTCTTTTTATTTTACTTATACGTGGATTAACATTACCAGTATTCGTTCCTTGTCTAGTGACTACATGTAAATTCTTTGTAGGTGTTATATCACATTTTTTAACACACGACAAGACATTAACATTTTTCTTATTATTTATTTTTCCAAGTATAGGGACAATCCTCTAGTGAGTGATCTCCCACTCCACAACTAGTACAAAATTTCAGGTCAATCCAATCTTTATACGGGAAGTCTACATATTGGTGGCCTTCTTTATAACATGTAAAACATTGGATGGGTAGTCATGGTCTGTTGTCCTGATTTCCATTGAATCAGCCTCGACCTCCAAATCCTCCACGACAATTGTCATAGCGGCGCTTGTATATTCGACCTTCATAGCATTGGTTACTTTGTTCATTTTGTTCATTTTTCTTTAGGATATTATCATTGTTCTGAGAAACAATGTTTTTCTAGTAGACTGCATGGTAATTTTGTCGATTCTTTAGGTTCAAATGGCAGTCGACTGTCTCATGAATTTTTGACTCACAAATTGCACATCATGAATCTTTTCCACTTTTCATATTGTAAGGGTAGTCCTTCTTCATGTGTGACCCATGTTCTTGGAAAATGTCATAGAAACATTTTGTTTGAAAAAAATGGACATCTTGTTGATTGAATTCTTGTCGACAATTGTCCTTGGTATGTCCGGTCGTCGAGCAGGTTGTGCACCAGGTGTCCTAACCTTTGAGGTTCAGTTCTCTTAATGATTTTTGCATGATTTCTAGCTGCTCCTCAATGCGGTTGTCCACTGGATGTGGTGGATAGTCATCATCCATCTCGACCTGTAGTGATTTCATCAACACTCTTTCATATGATTTAAATGTGTTCAGACTGATATGTCTTCGAATCTTCTGTACAAGTCCTGTAAGAAACCATTGAATTAATAATTGTTCGTCAATGTTATAGTCTAATTGGCTCAATAGGTCCTCCCATCACTTGTCATATTTTCGATGGTTTCTATGGGTTTCTGAACAGTTGTTTTCATCTTTTTTGTTGCCAGATGCTTTGCATGTGGTGTTTTGAAGAAGGATAAGAACTATTGCTTAATTTCTTCCTTGGTCGTGTTAGGTGTCTTCTCAGTATATGTCATATATCAATTTAGTGCCCTCTTCCATAAGACATCAGTGAACTGCGCCATTTGTTTTTCTTCACTAGTTACAGCGTTAGCCTCCCATGTCGATTCACAGATGAACCAATGTCATCTGGGATCCTCATCGCCCTCATAGAAGGGGATGTGTGTTGTGGCATGCCCCATTTCATCGACGTTGGCGTCTGCTTCAGGTGGTGGTTGTGGGGGTGGTGGGGGTGGTGGGATATTTTCTGTGGCTCTGTGTTGGTCATAGCTAGTTTCAACAGAACTCTCGTTCCCATCAGAGGTTTTATTTGTCAGTTCCTCCTTAACAAGTAGTCGGATCAGTTCGAATTATTTTGTTGAAGTCCAAGATAATTGTTGTAGCTCAAATATTCTTCTTTGAGGTGCGATTGTTCTATGTTTTCTAAAGCTATGTTTGGCAGGGGGGGTGCTCCTTCATTTTCTAGGTAGAGTAGGTTGATACTTTGGTTGGACGGGTACGCTTGGAGTTTGACCCAGTTTCCTTCATTAGGTTGACAAATTACTAAATGATCGACTTCATTTCCTTCATCGTCTAGTCAAATCCATATGTCCAACTCAACAGCTTGTAGCCTTAGGTCTTCTTCGACAATGGTCTGCACCTAGGCACTTAGGTTCAGATTAACTAGAGATAGAGGTCTTACTTCTTCAGGCATCTCAATATGGAGAGATTCACACTACTCTATCCATGGATATTCTTCCATCGGTGACACTTCTTCTTCGTCTACGCATTCTTCCTATTGATCATGACCCGACTCTAGCGAATGTCTTTCATGTTCAGTCACCCTGGTATTAATTCTTCTCTACAACATGATGGCCTACTCTCTTCACTCCTCCCATCTCTTCTGCCTCTTATTTCTTTCTATTCTCTGCAAATCCAGAGTGCTTTTGTGAGTCACCATCTGAATTATTTCTTTCTTGGCCTGACTTTTCATTGTTGGTGGTCCCTTCTGATGTCGACTAGAATCCTTCTACTCCACCCTGACATATGACCAGCTACCACCCTATATCCTACCTGATTCTTTAGAAATCCCAGATAGTTCTGTCTATTTGTTCAAGAAATACTCCCACTCCCTTTCGGCAATGAACTTCTCCCACGCTTTCTGCTTCTCCGCCCAGTTGGTATTCAGTGGCGATTCGATTAGTGATGGACGAGGTTTGATAATATGCCCTACTCCTCTGTCGATTAGGAATCTAAACAAAATGGTCGGTAGTGAGCAAAGGAATTGCTCGGTAAATTCAGTATAGAGCCTCTTTTTCGATAGTTCCGATCGAAACTCTCTCTTGTATGGCCTATTCCTGGTAGAACTCATCTGTGATTTTATCAAACCACTCTGACAGGTTTGTTCGTCCTCCTCTTATCAGTTTGTGAAGCAACTCTTGTTCCTTAGTGTCTACCGGATTTTTCATCTAGTAATTTCTTCAGAGACTGAGGCATCGATTCTACAAAATTTTCATGCGTTTCAGTGAAGAATTTCTCCTTCGCTTGGGAAATAGTCAGCTTGTTTCTTCTAGCGTAATTTTGCAAGTAGTTTGCAATCTTATGCTCTCACTGGTATTTAATCTCTTTCTCTGATATCATATGCTAATGTTCATTTCATTCGTATGTGTAATACCAGCAACGGAACCAATGTTGTAATAAATAAGATCACTAAGTTACCACTAATACAAATATATAATAATATAATCATAATAGAGACAAGAGACAAGATAGTAGGGCAAATAACAGCTTTATATTGCATAAAACAAATATGGGTTCATACAAACATCAAACTGAACCAAGTTTGTATCTGGCTCAAAAGCCTATTATATATGATTAAAAAATAGTTATGGATAACTACTTGTCAGTTCAGTCAACCGACATGACCTATGGAGGCTGACCTAATCTCTAATTACTCAGCTAACTAGTCTAGTCGGCTCACTGACTAGATCCTGCAACACCTATTCAAGTGAAGCATTTCCATGTAAAAATAACACAATACCTGCAAAGAATAGCCTCTACCACCAGTTTTTATCGGATTACAATAGATTAAACTAGACCTATTACATGAGCCCAAATGGATTGAGACTAATGGTGCATTGTTATTATTTTATCATTATTCATCATGGTTTTAGTTCCATGGGTTTTATTCATCACCTCAAGGTAGGAACATAGATATTCATAGGAAGGGATTGAATTTATGGCACACATAGCACCACCCACAAGGATATATTATAAATCCAAACCCACTCCATATTTTCCTCGAGCATTTCCATGTCATTTTAAGGGGTTACCACATAATATTTTGGTAATAGATTTATATTTATCAATAGATTATCTTGTTTTCTAGGATAAACATCCTAGAAAGAAACTAAATTTGAAATATTTTTTAGTAGTTAGTCATATGGTGGGTTCTCACATGTGTCATTGTCCTACTTGCACCACATGTCAAAATTATGGCATGACATGTCAAGTTTCATGAATTTATTACCATGTCAAAGTATAGGTCATACTATGTTTACCCTCTTCACCTTACATTTTTGGCAGCTTTTTTCTTATGCCCAATATTTACACCCTACATTGTCCTTTAGTATCCTTGATTCATTTTGTATTGGTATGTTGAATTGGGTTCTCACCCTTGTCTCTTATGTGTATTAGATTACAAAAGTAGGGAACATGAAAAAATTGTAAAAGGTTTAGTCCTAGACCTTTTTTAATCCACAACTCATTTTCATATTCAAAATATTCATGGATGAGAACTCCCCAAAGATCCAACAAATTCAGTTCAAACAGATAAAATAAGGATGTTCCAGGATTCCATCTAACAAATTCCACTCCACAGTGAATATTAGCTGGTGGATAATAGATGAGAGATTGACCCAAAGTGTTCCAATTTCCAAAAATTCCCCTCTGAAAAATCCCATCTTGACAGTTCCCCAAGGAAAAGGTAAGGCTACTTTGAATTTAATCAGTTCCATTAACAAAAATTTAAAGGTTTTCAATGTCATTGTATGACAATATTAAACTTCTAAATTAGTAGAGATTGATTCCTTTTGGAAGCTCAATTTCTTTCTCAGTTCCTTTCCCATCAATTTTTTAAAAAATCCTGTAAAGATGTTCTTGAAACAATCTCTATATTGGGTTCCAGATACAAGTGTAATGTAGAATTGTAAAACCAAATGCAATTCAAATGTATCCATTTCTAGTTTAGTCATAATACATACCCGAATAGTTCAAATATCCTTATATAGTGTTCTATTTTTCTCTTGAAATATACCCAAATAGTGGAGAGAGATCTGTACAATGGTCTTTTACTTACTTACCTCAACTTCATATGAGGAAAATGTTTCATGTAGTGGTTGTAACTCTAATATGTGTTTATTCACTGGATTTGTGTTTGTGTGATTTTTTTTCTCTTCTTTCATGAACATGTTTTCATATTTATTCGTATGGTCAAGAATATAATTGAAACTGAGAAATATGTAAATTCTGGTTATCAACATGAATCTACAATCTCGTGAGGCATGTGATTTTTTCCAAAGTTTTGCACATTTGATATTTTGTAAATGTTCTATCTAATAAAGAATTTTGATATTTGAAGCTACAAAATTCAATGTTTGCATATGAGGAAATAATTTCATGCTTGACACGTAGAACAACAATCTTGTGAAATCATAACTTGATGCAATTGAGAAGAGTTATCTCCTTGGGATATAAAGTAGTTTGATGAAACTAAAACCATAACTTGATACAATTGATAAGAGATATATCCTTGGGAAATAAATTAGTTTGATTCAATTGAAATTATATTGAAGCCAAATTGAATTATTAGGGTTCTTATAAGTTTGTTGTGGTTGATAGTCTAGCTTTGATTTGATATAATTTCTATTGGGAATTTTTTTATTGATCTATAATAAAGAGATCGATAACCCACTTGATTCACCAACATATAGATCCTTTGTGAAATTAAATATCAAGACTTTTTTCTCTAGCTTAAGGATATCAAAATAAATATATGAAGAATCTAGAAATTGCGTTAACTACTGAATATATGTTGGACAAAGAAGCATAGTCATGATCAATGAAAATAATATTTTCGATGTCATTCTCTATTCTAAATTGATTAAAATCCTTTGTATTCAAGTTCGAGGCTTGACAGTCCAATTTCTATTCTCTGGTATCAAGGATGATTATACTCTTTACAAACCAACTTCAAACTCGTGTGTGTGCAAGCCAATCCCTTCTTTGCTAGTTCACAGGGATTTTGCCTACAAAATGATTTTTCTTTGCAATGTATACATAGTGCTCCAACATTAAATAAATGCAATCCAATAAACATAGTCACATAATGCAAAGACACACAATCACATACTTTGCACAGTCATGCTGAGAAAGGACACATAGTCACATAGTGCAGAGACACACAGTCATACTTTAAACAGTCATGCTAAGAAAGGACACACAGTCACATAGTGCAAACACAGACAGTCACATACTTTGCACATTCATGCTGAGAAAGGATACATAGTAACATTAATTGTCACATAGTGCATAGACACACAGTCACATAATTTACAAAGCCATGCTTTCACAGTCATGGCGAGAAAGGACACATAGTCACATTAACTGTCATTTTTTTTATCCATGGGTTGGAATGTGACCACTAAAATATAATAATAAAAAATTGTATGTTGTAAAGATATTGTTATGTTTCAGTCTATGGGATGTTCTATTGAATTCCTTAATGCCAAAGTGGTCTATCAATGTAGGGAACAGTTGTGTGGAAAACAATGGAGAACTTAGATGCGCGAATTATACATGGTATGGTAGGATACATAGCAAGAAGGAATTTTATTGTGGAAAGCACCATATCAAAGGAAAAAATATTAATAAAAAGTACATAAGGGAAATCATTTAACACGCCAGTTGCTAGTCACAGTCTATGTCTTGATTTGAATCTCTCAATACATGACTTCATCAGGCTAGAGGAAGAAGTGATTATCCCACTCCAAATACACATGACGGACTGGACTTTTGATGCCACTTGATAAGGGTATGAGTGATCCTTATTGATGTAGCATAAGAGAGAAATGGTTTAGACTTTAGAGAAGCATAGAGATACTAAGATAATTGTTTTTTCCATCGACATACAAGAGTTTCAATACAGCAAAAATCCCTGATATCCATATGGGACTTGGGGTCTTTCATACAAAACGCGCCCATTTTGGGCCATTTTCTAGTATTCAAATCATAACAAAACCCTTACTACTATGATTGTGGGGAAATTTGAACTACTATGTACTATTAAAATAATAAATTTGAGCTACCCTTATCCATTAATGGTCATTGAAAATTGTCAATGAACAAATTATATATGCAGATGCCCACAATATATAACACAAATGTTACTAGTAACTTGTAATCATAGAGTTGATAGCTGGTCTGCACCCCTCTCCCAACTGCAATCCTACCAACCAAAAATATATTACATGAATAAAATGTGTGTGAGTTGACTCCTTTTGTGATTACAGTAAAAGCTAAAATCTAAAGTAAGTAAAGCAGTTGATGACATGAAAAATGACTGCTTGACTTGACAGATACAAATTGATGACATAAGCAAGAAGGAAAGGCCCTATATTCCCCTCAAACCATGCAGAGAAGAAATCAAGTTCACATAAATAAAAGGAATTACATAAAATAAAAGATCAAAATAAAATATATTTGCATGGGTATCTAGGGGGTAAATTTCGAGACCATTTTTAGGCCACGAGCATTTAAAGGTGATTTTTGTGTATTATGGGAAGCATAACAATGAGGAAAGGACCAAAACTCGGACCTTGGCATGAACGAAGAATTATGGGCCAGTTTTGTAGACTAGACCAACATTCTGTACATAGTTACAATAGAAATCGATCTTGTTGCAGAGGTTTTGGGCACTTTTCCACAATTCTGTGTTAGAATTTATCATTCAAGCTAGCATTATGTTAGGATATTTAACTAAGAGAATAACAAGTATAGAAATCAAACACAAGAGACAATGAACACAATGTTTTTCCTTAGGGAAACCATAAATGGAGAAAACCCCGCAACTTCCTCGGAGATAGAATCAACACCAAAAGCAAAACCCCAAAACAATAAGATGATCTCCCGACAGTAGTAGCCTCTTTCTTTCTAGCCCTAGCAACTTCTTCTCTCTCATCTATGTGCTACAACTGAGTGTGAGTGAGTGTATGATAAATAGAGAGGCTCACTCTCTATTTATACTAATTCCTGACTTGACAATAACTCACCAGGGATGACTTCTCTGGGAGAGCATAATAACCCTAGGGCCCCATAATTGCGGGGACTTTAACCCTTGAACAATAGGAGGGTTAACCACAATGACTTGACATGACTTGTTTACATTATAGAACCTCCCGATATGAACATCAAGGTATAACATGACTCAATTACATTACAGATACTTACCAGAATAAACATCTAGGTACAATACATGAAACATACAAGTGAATACATTCTGAAGTTACATATACATCAACACTCCCTCTTAACTAGGAAGGTATTCTCTCAACACAATTTGTTAGCACTAGTCTTCTTCTCTGGATCATATTTTCATTTGCATATTCAAGTCATCTTCAAATTAAGTGATCTTCATCTTCAAGTCATCTTCATATTGGATCTGGATCATCACAGGGACATCATCACTAGATTTGGATCATCACGGGGGCATCATCATTAGATTTGTATCATCACTGGATCTGGATCATCATTGTTAGATCTGTATCATCTTGGAGACATCATTACTGGATCTGAATCATCACTCGATCTGGATCATCACTGGGTCATCATCATAGGTGCTATCTCATTATTCTTCTTGTCACAGGAAGTTCTAAAGAGCCAACCCTTTTTCATGTTGTTTGTAGTCCTATCCTCCTTGTTGGTCTTCTTTAGCGCTTATATTTGACCCTAAGTCAGAATGGCCAGCACTCACATCTGACCATGAGAGGAACACATCCAACACCATGTCAGAAAATAACGGCACTTACATTCACCAGCATGATAGTACACAACTAATATCATCTGTGAAAAGGCATGATACTCACATCCACCAGCATGATAGGACACAACTACTATCATCTGTGGAAAGGCACAGCACTCACATCCACCAGCATGATAGGACACAACTACTATCATCTGTGGAAAGGAATTGCACTTACATCTAACCTTGACTCATTAAAAAGGCACAGCGCTTACATTCAGCAGCATGATAGGACACAACTACTATCATATGTGAAAAGGAATAGCACTCACATCTGACCTTGACTCATGAGAAAGGAACAGCACTTACATCTGACCTTGACTTGTCAGAAAGGCACTCAGTCCTAGACTGAGGGCTCCTGGTAACTGACCAGGTTCCTCCATTCAGAGAATGGAAATAGCCCTTATATCTGATCATGTAGGAACCAATCCTATAGTCACATCAAAATGGCTCAGCACTCACATCTGACATGGAAGGAACCAATCCTCTCACCATGACAGAATGGCAACAACCCTTATATCTGATCAAGTGGGAACATATCTCTCAATCACATCAGAATGGCCCTACACTTATATCTGATCATGTGAGACTACATCCCATAGTCATATAAAAATGGCCCTCAGTCCTAGACTGAGTATTCCAGGTAACTGACCAGGTACCTCCATTCAGAGAATGGCAATAGCCCTTATATCTGATCATGTAGCAACCAATCCTACAGTCATATCAAAATGGCTCAGCACTCATATCTGACATGGAAGGAACCAATCCTCTCACCATGACAGAATGGCTCAGCCCTTACATCTTACCATGGAAGGAACCAATCCTCTCACCATGTCAGAATGGATCACATACTCATTACTTCCCCTTGGGGGAAACCTCGATCTGGAGAACACCAAACTTCTCCCTGAAGTACTCAAAATTCACTCTGGCCAATGGATTTGTCAACACATCAACTATCTATTCATCTGTCAGAAAATACTGGAGCTTCATTGCCCCTCTCTACACCATATCCCTGATATAGTGATACTTGATCTCGATATGCTTCGACTTGTCATAGAACACTGGGTTCTCGGACAACTTCACACAACTTTGGTTGTCACAATATATACAAGTAGCATCTAACTGGAGATCAAATAGATCATACAGTAGCTTCCTCAGCCATACTACCTCACAACTAGCTAAACAAGATGCTACATACTCTGCTTTAGCTGTACTCAGTGCCACACAGGATTGCTTCCTGCTAAACCAAGAGATCACACCTGATCCCATACTGAAGCAACACCTTGAAGTGCTATTCCTATCGATGGCATTTCCTGTCCAATATTAATCAACATAACCCTCCAGGTTAATCTTCTGATTTGCCTCATACTTGAGCCCATAATCAACTGTACCCTTTAGGTACCTCAGAATATGCTTTGCAGCAATCAAGTGAACATGTCTCAGATCTGTCAGGAACTGGCTCAAGGTATTCACAGCAAAGAAAATATCTGGTCTTGTGTTCATTAGGTACATCAAGGACCCAATCATCTGATGATATATCGTAGCATCAACTGACTCTGATGAAGCATCACTCAATAGCTTCAGGTTTGATGCCACAGGTGTGGTCATGGCCTTGCATCCCATCATCCCAAATCTCTTCAGGATCTCTACCGTATATTTCCCTTGCCCCATGGAAATTCCATCTGCATTCTGCCACACCTCCATGCCTAGAAAATAATGCATCATACTCAAGTCCTTCATTTCAAACTCGGCATCAAGCTTCCTCTTCATATCAGTAATCAACCCACCCATACCTGTTACAAACAGATCATCTACATACAGTAGAAATATTACTGGGTTACCATCTTCAACCTTGTAGTAAAGGTTGGAATCTGCTTTACTCTTGGTAAAGCCCAAGATGGATAGAAAGTTTTCAATTCTATCGTACCATGTCCTAGGTTCCTGTTTCAAACCATACAGGGATTTCTTCAATCTACACACATGAGACTCCCTGTCATGTGTCTCAAAACCAAGTGGCTCCTCCACATACACTTCCTCTTCCACTACACCATTCAAGAAAGAAGTCTTGACATCCATCTGGTGTATCTTCCATTTCATCACTACAGCTAAAGCAAGTAATGATCTAATGGAAGTGTATCTAGCTACAGGTGCAAAAGTTTCTTCATAATCTATTCCTTCTTTTTGGGAGAAACCACAAGCCACAAATCTTGCTTTATATTTTTTCTATGCTACCATCTGCAGCATGCTTGATCTTGTAGATCTATTTGCAAGTTACAACTGACTTCCCTTCTGGTCTTGGGACAACATCCAAAACATCATTCTTAATGATCGATTGATACTCCTCGATCATAGCATCCTTCCATTCTTTCATTTCTATCGCTTCTTCATAATTGGAAGGTTCTTTATCGATGAAATCACATAATAAGGCTAAATAACCAGAGCAGGACCTGGTTCTTTTTCTTTCTCTGTGATATTCTTCTAGAGCCCATATCTTTCTGCACCTTGGATAGCTTTAGGTACCCAAGCAAGTTTCCTCTTGTGAGGATTCTTCTCCTGAGGTGGATCTACAGGTTCTTGAGGTCTTTCAAATTCTCGAACTTATTCTTGAATTTATTCATTCATGGTTGTGTCATGAATTCTGGGTGCTTCTGTTTCTTTAGGTTATTCAGCAGGTCTCTTTCTGGATTTTTTGTAAGCTGAGTCTTAGTAAAATGTTACATCCCTACTGATGTCAATCTTCTTGAATCCTGGGAAGTATATTCTGTAAGCCTTTGATCTTTCATAGTATCCCACAAATATACCCTTCCTTCCTGAAGGATCTAGCTTTGTCCTCTTTCCTTTTGGAATGTGTATGTACACTGGACAGCCAAATATTTTGAGATGGCTGACTTCTGGTTTATTGCTGGAAAAGACTTCTTCAGGTGTGTTGTTCTCGAGTACTCTGTGTGGATTATGGTTTTGTACATACACCATTGTTCTGGCAGCTTCTACCCATAGATGCATGGGAATATCTTGATCATGAAGCATAGCCCTTGCAGCTTCCATGATCATTCTATTCTTCCTTTTTCCAACCGCATTCTGTTGTGGATTATACGGAGTAGTTAACTCCCTCTTAATCCTTGAATCTTTTCATAATGCTTTGAATTCATTTGATGTGAATTCTCCGCCATTATCTGATAGAAAGTTCTTGATCTTCTTTTCTATGTGGTTCTCGGTCAAGGCTTTGAATTCCTTGAACTTGTTGAATACTTCATCTTTGTTCTTCATGAAGTAAATCCATGTCTTCCTAGAAAAATAATTAATAAAGGAAACATAGTATGCATACCCGCTTAATGAACTGGATGAAATCGGACCGCATACATCGGAGTGAATGATTTCGAAGATTCCTTTTGCCTTGCTCTCGCTACTTGGAAATGTTCTCTTTGTGTTCTTTCCTTTCACACATCCTTTGCAGACTCCATCATGTTTTTCCTAAATTTCTGGAAGACCTTCAACAGCTTTGCTTGCAAGTGGTAGTGCTCTGTAATACACATGTGAAATCCTTCTATGACAAAGTTCATTTGGATCTATTGTGTCATGGACCAAAGATTTTTCTAGATGGCCCATCAATTTGTATAGACCTCCCTCTTGTTCCCCAATCAGTATTGCATCATTAATAGTCTTCCCCTTTGGCCACATGATAACTTGGCCATCTATAAATGCAAATCTCATGCCTTTTGCATCTAATGCAGATATGGAGAGGAGGTTCTTCTTTAGTCCTAGTACAAACAATACATCTTGCATCTTCATAGACTTTCTAGAGTCTAGTTTATAGGAGGATTCCCTACTACCTTTTATTGGATATTGGTAGTCATCTCCAAGTTTCACCTTGTGGGGTGATTCATGTTCTAAAAGTTTCACAAAGGAATCTTTGAATCCTGTCAATATGTTTGGAAGCCCCACTGTCTATAAGCCAATCATTGCTTCCATGTGTGATTTTTCCCGTAACAGCATAAATCAATAAATATTCTTCATCACTTGAAGAATCATCACTTTCTTGTTTGATTCTATTTGTGGAAGGTTCATCATCCTCTACAGCATGAACATGATGTCTTCTCTTGTTTCCCTTTTTCTTATTTTGTCTTTTAGGACAATATTTTGCAAAGTTTCATACTTCATCACATGTATAACATCTTTTTCTAAACAAATCTTTTCTAGTGTTATTAATATGGAAATGCTTACCTCTGGAGTGATGAGAACTTCTTTTACTTTTCTTGGAGTGAATTGTGAGAGCTTGATCTTCACTTCCCATCTTTTCTTCTCGATATTCTATTCAAGATTATTCTTGAGAGCATTCTTCCCATTGTCTACTAAATTTGACTAACTTCTTTCTGGCACAGATCCCTTGAATAAAGGAGTCCCATGATCTAGGGAGACCATTCAAGGTGGTCTTCACAATATCTGCATTCTCCACTTCTTCATCTACTGCTTCCAGTTGTTCCTTAATTTGAGGGACCCTTGTAAAGTAAGACAGGATGGTCTCTGCATTCTGTATCTTTACATTCTTCAGTTGGTTTCTCATAGTCATATTATGGTTTATGTTCTTCCCTTCAAATAGTTTGGTCAGGGCATCAAACATAGCTTTAGGTGTCTTTAGGGAGGACACCCGTGGTATGAGGTGATCCTTGATTGAATCAGTAATAATCCTATTAGCCATGCCCAACTTCTTCTTGTGTAAGGCCTTAGCCTCATATCCCTCTGGAACTGGAACCTCCTCATTGATATAGGAGTCCAACTCATTTTCTTCCAGGAACAGGGAGATCCTATACTTGCAGGCTCGAAATTTATCAGCTCCCTCAAGATTTTCATCAAGCTTGGTATAATGAGACATATTAGCTAAGAAACTCAAATGGAAATACAAAATATTTAGATCTTACAAAGTCAAGATGTCAAATCTGAATCTGGCGCTGAATTTCTGTAGTACTGGTTCAAGAGCATATTAGGGTTTGGCTTTCCTCGAGTTCTGTCCAACCAAATTCTTTGATCTTGATCTCTAAACTTCGATTTGAGGAGGAGATCAATCCAAGCCTGGGCTCACTCAAAAATTCCACTTCTGTGGAAAGCCCTAATTTCTGGCAGTAGTGTCGGGTCAAAAATTGAAAATGCTCAGAATTAGATTCTGCTTTGACAAAAAGATGCGCCCTAAGGAGGAGATTCATTCCAACCTTATTTTGCTGAAAATCTATGGAGAGAGATCCAAAAAGTAGGAAGCCCTAGTTTCCATAGTTGCATAGTGTCTTCTTCTCAGGTTAGCTATGATACCATGTTAGATTTTATCACTCAAGCTAGAATTATGTTAGGATCTTTAACTGAGAAAATAACAAGTACAACAATCAAACACAAGAGACAATGAACACAATGTTTTCCTTGAGGAAACCATAAATGGAGAAAACCCCGCAACTTCCTCAGAGATAGAATCAGCACCAAAAGTAAAACCCCAAAATAGTAAGATGATCTCTCGAAAGCAGTAGCCTCTTTCTTTCTAGCCCCGGCAACTTCTTCTCTCTTAGCTATGCACTACAATTGAGTGTGAGTGAGTGTGTGATAAATAGAGAGGATCACTCTCTAATTATACCAATTCCTGACTTGACAATAACTCACTAGGGCCGAATTCTCTAGGAGAGTCTAATAACCCTAGGGCCCTGGAATTGCGGGGAATTTAACCCTTGAACAATAGGAGGGTTAACCAAAATGACTTGACATGACTTGTTTACATTATAGAACCTCCTGATAGGAACATCAGGGCATGACATGACTCAATTGCATTATAGATACTTCTCGGAATAAACATCGGGGTACAATACATGAAACATACAAGTGAATGCATTTTGAAGTTACATATACATCAACAGTCTGGGCATGAAAACAGCCTCAATCTTCATTCACATGAATATTTTAGAGCTAAATTAGTTGTAACTAGTCAATACAATTACCCTAAGATGAATTTTTGGATACATGAAGGATAAACAACAGTAAAATTTTGCTTTTGGGCATAGTTTCACCGAATATCAATCATATGGATTCAAAACCCAAGGTGGGACAAATGCACATTAAAAAATACTATGATTTAATCCCTTGTTGCAATAATCAAAATCCAAATTCAGAAAAGAGTTTGATGATAGTGTTTCTATGCCAATATTATTGTCTTTGCAGGTATGGGATGGTATAGGTCGAAATTGGCATGAAATAACCCCCATCACATAACCCACCAATCCACTAAACAATTGACTAACCATATAACCTATTAGCACAATGTCCACTTTCTCATTAAACCACTTCCCCTAATGCATAACCCACTAACCGACTAAACCAATAATATATTACCACTATAACCATTAAGCATCTGATCCACTACCATACTAATCAGTAACACACAAATGGCTAACACCCAAATTCACTAAAAAGATAACCATTGACCTAGTTATCCACAAACAATTAACCCACTAAAATGTGAAGTGATTAACCCAATAACCTAATAACATACGAGTCATTGAACGAGATAACATACTAATCATTGAACCACTAAATATCTAATTACTAAATTGATAACCTTCTAACCCATTAACCATTTGAATACTAACACGCTAACCTACTAACCAATAGATTTCCAACACACTAAGCCACTAAACCCTCTAATTTTATTTCAAACCTACTAACCTTTAACTCGTTAACTAATAACCATTAATTACTATTTGTACCTTGTGAAAACACAGTTAAAAACTTCTTTTTCTTTAAATGGATTTTTTTTAATACTAGTAAATTGAAATGAAAAAAATTCACTTTAACTTTGTTTGTTTCACACACATATTTAACTAACTTACAATAATCCTTGAAGGGTCGCTCAACTAGGTTTAAGGGAAAGGGGTGCACTATAAACACTATCAACTATTATGGGAAAGTATCCATGGGTTTTATATATATATATATATTCCAAAACAAACAAAAATTTATTAGTTAAGCAAAGTTATATTACATTTTAAATGTGCATATAAAAACTTAGGAAACATCAAACAAAATATTACCACTTTCCGTAACATGACATTGTTTGTATTCTTTGATGAACCTCCAACTTGGCTATTTTATATCCCATACTATATTATATATTTACATTTGACAATTACATCTTAATGTGAAACATTCATTACTTTTGATGACCAATATAGATTTTATGCCATATTATTATCTAATTATATATACAATTCCTTAATTCCAAGCATGAATTTGATGTGGCTGATTTTAAAGTGATTTTTTGATGATTTTTGTATGTGAACCGATATGGTCTAAATAGATAATAGTGTATGGATTTGATCTACAAGACAAGGATGATCTCCTTCATTTATGAATTCGAATCTATTCCCTTCACCATCTTTAGAGTTGCTAACTCTCAGAGGAAGCCATGATGACTTAGACCCACAAGGACCAATGTCATGTGATTTACTTTAAATGGATGAAAGGCTTATTTGTTACTACAAATTGATTCCATGTCGTCAATCTATTTCATATCAATGGTTAGGGATCTCATGAGATTGAGGTGCATTCCCCTACTAATGTGTATATTTTGTTCCTATGTCAATCACAACCATCATGTTGAATTAACTTGTATGATCTCTTTTCCATAAAAACACCATCCTATGACATCAAGTTGACACAATTATAAATTTTATTGAATTTCCCATGGGACAAACATTATGACCTACATATGCTTACTTAAGTCCCATCCTTTAAGAAGATAGGTCACAAGATGAAGTCCTTATTCCGCTACTCCCTTCCCAAACATCAAAATTTTAATCTCATTAGCGAACACTCATATTTTTGTTACTAATATAGTTGGGAATTTAAAGAAAGTATTCAAAATTTTACTTAACTATAATTGAGTCTATGAAACTTTAGTTTCTAAGGAATGCATTGCCTCAACAATCACTTGGAACCTAAATGTTAGTTTCCCATATAGACATTAATATTTTATATGAGCCATGGTATTTGTATCAATGAACACATTGGATAGTACATGCAGTCAATACATTTGCAATTCCAAACCCCAATTAATGTTTAAAGTGTCAAAATCCCACATTGAAATTAAAATAGCACTAACTAAAGTCTTTTATATTTTTTCTTGACTCCTTGACTTGTGGTATTTTCCCCTTAGATTACTCAATGGTGAAATAGAAAATGAAGTTTTCCCTCACTTAATGAACATACATTCAATCCTTTTCTTTATCTTTGTCCAAAATTTTGATTGGGGAACTGCCGCTAGTGCTGAGGACCTCACCAATATGTGATCAAACCCTATAATTTTGAAGTTTTCTCATTGAAAGGCTACCAAAGTTTTAATAAGCCCTAAATAGGTCACGGAGTCACCAAAGAAGAGTTGTTGAGATCCCTAGCAAGATGTTGAGTTCTGATAAAGGTCTAAATACAGATGTTGAGACTCCTATTAGGGCTGTCGAGGTCTAGCATAGCCCTAAAGAGGTATGTCGTGAATCTTAAAGGGCTGTTGAGAGTCTGTTGTGACACCAAATGAGACCTTCAAGGGTTGGATAAGGCCCTAAGCATGGCTGTAGGTACATAGTATAGGCCACCAAGGGTTCTTATAAGCCCTAAATAGGGCTACCTTGAAACTAGAAGTTTGTTTAAGCCCTGACAAGGGCTTCTTAGACAACGTATAAAGGGTCATCATTTCACACCATGCTTTATTGTGTGTGTTCCCAAATCTTCCAAAAAGAAGCACATAACCTTATCTTCCAGAAAGAAGCACATAACCTTTGCCATATTCCACTTTTTAGGGAGGACCCACCCTACTCGATTAATGGGAAGGAAGTTTTACATACCAACTCTGCATCATATTAAAGAGTTAAATCCATCTATAAAAGAGGGAATCTAGATACAATCTCGAATACCAGGATGAATTACCAAAAATCAATCCATACAACTGCTAACCAAAACAAGAACAACAACAAGCATGCATCGTATAAGAGTAGCAGCTCTGACCATGGTCAGAAATTTTATTATTTCCATCATTTCAATTCCAATAACCTCTATTTTTTATAAAAATACTTACAATTAACCTACTTACATACCGAAGACATTGCAGGAAGCCGTATTGAATGTGTAGTAAATCTGTTAGCAGCCCATGAAGACAAATCATAGAGAAATCGTTGAGAGAAATTTCATAGAACACCATGAACACCTTCAACATAAATCACGTACTGAAGCCGTGAAGCCCTGTCATAGAAATTGCATGCAGCGGCCAATACACAAATCATGTCTAGATGTAAAAATTGCAAAATGTAAGTGCAGAAGCTTCCAAACATTGACATAAAAATATAACCTCCTCTATTTATATAATTGTCATTTTGCATGTCAACGCTCTGTGAAAAGACCCTCGAGCTACTCCTTTTGTGCTCGGTGAATGTGTGGGTCGTGTACTATTGGATAACAATAGAATTATGTCACACCCTTTTATCACCAAGTGGGTAGGTGTATGTGACTACTAAACTATACTATACATACAATGGAAGGATCACAATGCAAAAGAGGATGATTGTGTCAAGCCCCCTAATGATTATGCGGTATATTGTGTTTGGAATAGTAAAAAAACTTCCCAACTTTGACATTAATAAAATGTATGATAATACAATTTTAAAATCCAATACTTATTTTTTCACGAAACCCCAAACATGCCCAACAGATTCCCTAGATAAAATATTTGTTAGAGTGAATATTAGATAAAATATTTGTTATAGTGAATATTGCATATTGAAATCCAAAACCAAAGACCTAATATATTTTTTCTATATGAAACCCAATGCTATGCAAGTCTAAATGAATTTCTAGAGAAAATGTTACTTATAGTTATTTAAGGCTGCATGTTATTTCCTTTATTTAAAGGCTTTGTAATTGCTTCATCGCCATCATGTGATGATGATGTTTATTATGATGATGACAACGGCAACGATGACGACGACGGCAACGATGATGATGATGATGACGACGACGATGATGATGATGATGATATTGATGATTATGATGATGATGACGACGATGACAATGATGTTGATGATGTTGAAATTACTCTTATAACTGAGAGCGGGGTGAATCGGTTATTACCAAAGCTTAAACCATTTTTCAAAACTTAAACCATTATTACTGATTACAGACTTATAGTTATGATAATGCAGCAAGTATAACAAAAGAGATGAAAATTATCAATTACACATACATGATAGAGACATAAAAACATTCATTTTTATTTGAGCACCTACTCAAAAGAGGTCAAAACCTCTGTTTTATAAAATCCTTCTTGTAGAGAGCACCAACCCTCATGTTTTTCTAGCACCCACTAAAATAACATTCTCCATATACAAGTAAGTGAAAGCATCAACTTCCACTTGCACAGGCTTCAACTTGTACAAAGAAGACAACATGTTTTTCCTAGCACCACCCTACCACCCTTGTTTCTCAGATTTAAAACATGTATAGTACAATATTTAGAAAAACAAATATAACAATTCAAACCAAATTTTTTCAAATATGCTCCTGAATATGCTTATGCATATTGGTTCCCCTTATCCTCTCTATTTTGGATATTCTTGAAAGATCTTAGAGTACTCTGTCATTCTACAATATCCACTTCGATGATGATCCATGCACCAGTTTTTTGTCTGCAAAGAGCACAACCATCCATTCATCATGCACACCCTTTTATACATATCTGTCCTTAAACCCTTTACTTGTTCGTATGCCTAACGGTCCATTTCCATAATTGATCAAACCATTCGATGCCTTATGCCAGAAAAGGAGTCCAGTCACTGAGTAGTCATGAGTTTCTGTAACATATCTTTGTCATTTGGCTTCTTTCCCAATTGTCATTTTTTGCAACTCGGCTCTTCTGCAACTTTCTTTCTTCAACAAAACAAATTTTTCACACTCTTGGTTTCGTTGTTCTAGTTCCGCAATATTGGTTCTACAATACTAGTTCCGTACCATTGATATTCTTAAAGCTCTCTTTGACCATTGATATGAGAATAAAAACAAATATTGAATATGTGATTTTCCATATATCATTCTCTGATTTCCTCTTTCCGCCTTCCACACATCCTTTTATGCATGACTTCTTCTGTACCATCGATTTCGTGCGGCCTCTCTACTGACCGTTGATCTGAAATCAAACACCTGCTTCCGCACATCCTTTTCTACAAATTCAATCCACATCATCGATTTCTTGTACAGACTTTCCCGACCATCGATCTTAGATTTGGTGTGAGATGCGGATCCCGGGTTTTCAATATTCTATTAAAAAAATTAAAAGATTTCTGCTTTCCGCCTTCTGCCTATAGAACTCCTTCCACGTCATCGATTTCTTGTGTATCCTTTTTCGACCATCGATCTTAGATCCAATGTGGGATGCGAAACTTGGGTTTTCAACATTTGTTTGAACTATTTCTAGACTTTCAGTTTTCTGACTTCCACTTGCAAAAATCCTTCCGCACCATCAATTTCTTGTGCACGCTTTCCTGATTGTTGATCTTAGATCTGGTGCGGGATGTGGAACTCAGGTTTTCAACATTTATTTGAAAAATTTCCAAACTTTCCGCTTTCTGAATTCCGCTTGCAAAACTCCTTCTGTGTTGTCGATTTCTTGTGCGGTTTCACTCCTGACAATTGGATCTATTCATCAGATTACCTTTGAAACTTTGCAGATTTTCCCTTGTCCATTGATTTCTTGGGCGGGTTCACTCCTGACCATTGGATTTGTTCATCAGATCTTCTTTCAAACTTTGAATATTTTCTCCCTACCATTGATTTCTTTTGCGGATTCATACCTGACCGTTGGATCTTTCCAACACAATAATTCGCGTCCAGCCTCTGTGTTAAATCACCTCCTATTTCAAGGAGTGAAATGATTGATAACCCTTGGATCTGGGTACATGCAGATCCACGGTGGACTCCAAATGTTATAGAGCATATTACATTAAAATTTCTCTCCCAATATGATCATTAACTCACCTACTAGTTGAATTCACGGAATTGTTGAGGACCGTCAAATCTAGATCAACGGTGGACTACAAATACCATAAGGCAGACTTCATAAAAATTTCGCGCACATCAGAAATTTATTAATCCGTGCTTGTTCTCCCGGCGGAATCATTGCTAGTCGTCGATCTGCTTCCACAATCAACCTCGTATGTTGATCATGATCTTGTTTTTGGCAATTAGTTTCCAATTTTGCAACTCAATGCCTATTTATCCTCCTTGCTAGTTCTCCTAGCGAAATCGTTGTCAACCGTTGATCTACTTCCATGATCAACCTCATCCGTTGATATTTGCGTACGCCATGGATTCCTCTGAGTTCTCTGCTCATATGGATCAATACTTGGAACTATGTTGCCATCAATGACAACCAAATCAAACTCTACCATGTTTCCACATGACCACAAAACCTCCAACAGATGACGATGACGACGACTACGACGATGATGATGATGATGAACATGGTGATCACCATGTTGATCTCATATGAAATGATGAAGATGATGATGATGACGACAATGATGATCATGTTGATGACGATGACGACGACGATGATGATGATGATGTTGATGACGATGATGATGACGATGAGGATGATGATGACGATGATGATGACGATGATGATAATGTTGATGATGTTGATGTTGATGATGATGATGATGATGATGATGATGATGATGATGACGATGATGACGATGATGATGATGACGACAATGATGATGATGATGATGATGATGATGATGACGATGATGATGACGATCATGATGATGTTGATGATGATGATGATGAAAATGATGATGATGATGATGATGTTGATGATGTTGTTGATGATGATGTTGATGATGATGATGTTGATGATAATGATTTTGATGATGATGATGTTGAATATAATGTTGATGATGTTGATGTTGATGATGATGATGGTGATGATGGTGATGTGATGACGATGATGATGGTCATGATGATGATGATGATGATGATGATGATGACGACGATGATGATTGTTGGGGCTTGGACCTTAAAGGTCCTTAATTTTGGTAACTCCACGGTTTTGGTGCGAAGCTTGTAAGCGGAGTTGCGGTTCAAAATAGTCTTAGGGGCTTTGGGGTTGGGTCAAAGCCCCTCTTTTGTAAATGTCTCATGGTTTTTGGGTGCCCATGGTTTAAACCCATGGTATTGTAATAGTGCACTTGTATAAATAGGCACTTATGTAAAGGAGTCAAGTAGGTTTTTGTTACAATTTTTGTTATGATGATAATTTGATGTGAAGAAGTTAAGGCCTATTTTAGGGTTTAAGGTTAAGTCCCAGCTGAGTGCGTGGATGACCTCTGCAGCTGAGTACGCAGAGGGTTTTGAAGAAGGTCAAGTCTCAACTGAGTGCATGGATGACCTCTGCAGCTGAGTGCACAGAGGGTTTTGTAAGAAAGGTTCTGCAGCTGAGTGTGCAGTTTTGGGTGATTGAGAAGATTTGCAGCTGAGTGCGTAGATCAGAACTATGTGTTTGTAAAGTGTTGAATATAAACACAGTTCTATGGATGTAGCCCCTACACCGGGGGTGAACCATGTATATCTTGTGTTGTGGTGGTTCTTGTTATTTTATTTCTATTATGTTTTATGCAGTTGATAAGTAGATGAATGGTAAAGTAAGATAAACTATTAAGTATTAACTTCGCTGTGAATTCCCAGTTAAGGGTTAAGCAAGAAACTGTCTGTTTATTTAAACTGCGAAGCTATTTAAGTGAATGTCAAAACTCTGTGTTGCATGATTATTATTTGTTAAGGCTAAAGGTACAGTAATATCCCTCTTTTGCCTGTAGAAACCCGATTCTACGGCACCCCATAGCTGTTTCGGGTGAGACTGCAACATGTTAGTAGGTTGTTGCCGAAAGGGCCAACACTGTGGGTCAGTTTGTTAGTGTGAATATAAGAGTATAAGAACCCGGGTCTGCCCTAAGCCCAACAAATTGGTTCCGTTGCCGGTTGAACTAGTATCTGCTTCAAGAGGGATCTACGTCGTACCTGGAGGGATATGTTTTGGAGGCCCGCAGTAAAAGAAAGTAGTGACTGGATTGAAGACACTTATCTGAAATTTGTTGAACAAGAAAATAAGGATCCTCGTCGTAGCTCAGACGACTTCTTGCAAAGGTACATTTTTTCTTATATTTATGAAATTTTATTTGCTAGTATCCACATAGAATTGCACCAGTGGTTATCCAGGTTGACAGAAAGAAATACAAACTTCAAAGAAGATCAATCTCCTGATTGGACCCTAGAAAGAATTAAGCTGTTGAAAAGTGTGAACAACACAGTATCAAGAGCTATTGACTTTTGGACAATGCGAACCCTTAAAGCATTTGTGACGGAGTTCGCCATCGACACACATACTTATTTTAGTGAAGCAGAAAGATAGTTTTTCAAAGGACCAAGGGGTAAGTACCTGAATTCATTAAGCCTAAAAATTAAAATGCTCTTGGCTGAGAAAGGCATATTGCTTATCGAATCAGATTGCTAGATTTATTGCTACTAACCTATGTTTGAAAGCGAAAGTGACTTCAACGAGCAAAGTGGGTTGTTGTGCAATAGTAAAAGATACAAGAGAACTCTTGGATCCTATACCCTATGCCAGAATACCGATTATACGTCATTAAGTCTAGAAGAATCTGAGTCTGAAGAAACCCCTTTTGTTAGAAACCCTCCTATAACTCCGCAGCGAAGATCTGTTATCCTTGAGAACTCGTCGCAGTCTGAAAGTAACCCTAGCCTGAGTAATCCTGTCGCAGGTCAGTCTACCTCAGAAAGTTCCCTTCCTCCTATTACCAGTCTTCCTCCTCCTCCTCCCCCCCTCCCCCCCCCCC
>LPNX010201114.1:159180-176619 GCA_001517045.1 Pseudotsuga menziesii
GGTGTGCAAGAATTGCCATGTCTCTCAGATGGGTTGGCTCACAGACAATATTCTTACCTACTTTTGATGGCTTGACAGACCCAGAAGGGTTTATTGTACAATTCTCAGAGCAAGTACAAGATTCACAGAAAATGGAGACTCTAGATTCATTATTTAGAACCGCAGCTGCCAAATGGTGGAATGGTCATAAAAAGTATATTCATAATTGGAGAGCTTGTCAAAAGTTTCTTCGCCTGAGATTCAAAGATCAACCTCAGGAGGTGTGTTGCCGCCTTTTCACACACCTGGGTCATGTGGCAGAAATCTTCAAGCCACTTGGTGTGTCCTTGGGGGCAAGTCTCGAGTCAAGGCTGCCACCTTGTTCTTTACTCCTCCATTTAGGCTCAACTCCTAACGAAGCCAAGGGGGGTAGACCCTATTAAGTTACTAAGGATGATTTCTTAGTGTGGTTATGTTAAACTGATTGAGGTTTGATCAAGGTGTTGGATTTTCACCTGATGGTTTGTCAGTTGGGGAGAGTGAGTCCTAATTATACTAGTCACCCAAGTGCTTTTGATATAGCTTGACTGAACGGACGAACCGCAGCCAAGTGCAGAGCATACACACTGGAGTCTTGTCAATTTTAGTAAGTTTTAAACCGGATGTTCTTGTTCAAAAGAAAAGCCTCCAAGAACCTCTTTCGATCCAAGTGGATCTCAATCGAGGAATCGAGGAGGGGTTAATTTTAAATTTTCTGATAAACAAATGATAGAAAAAAGCAGACAGATACACAATTCTAGTTTCTTAATTAATCCTACCACGAATCTCTTTCCCCTTTCAGGTCAATCGGGAAATCGTGGGGTAAGTATTATGATTACTTTGAAATGTACAATATGGAATATGGAATTAATAGTGAAATAAATTATCCTACCCTGTAGATTAGATCAATACTAGTTTGAAAAATAAATAAGCAGAAAGCGACGAAAAGGACACCGACGCAAATCCCCCAAAAATGATTTTATTTATTATTGGTTACAGAATCAGTGAATTCAAATTATCATAAACTTCTTGGTCCTTATACAGGTTGAAACCAATACTTTACAACTTTGGAAAAATTTTGAGTTTTTAGTGAAAAGGGAGACCCCTGGGGGGATTTGAGCGCTCCTGAGGCCACTTCGGACAGCAGATTCATTTATTCTCTGTTAGACCTACTAAAAGACAGAGAGCATTTTAGAATAACAAATGCCCAAAATCACTTTAAGAGTACCTTTGGATCACCCTACCTTATCTCACAAAAAATGAAGTTAAAACTAGCTAAATCGGCAGAAAAGGAACCAAGGAAAGCAAGATTTCCTTGGGATCTTGGCTTGCTGTTTGTGAAGCCAACAAATATGCACTGATATTGCAGAATATTAAATTTTATAACAGAAAAAGGAAATCTAATGCATGTGATCTACAATTTTTCTTTAAAATTCATGCAAAAAAGACGATTTCCCTACAGCTAGATCTAGGATGCTTATGAAACTTTTTTAAGTGCAAGATCTAGGATATGAGCTATGAAATATTAGATATATGTATATTTTACTTTGATGAAATAGATCCAAATTGAATCACATCTATGAACTGAAAAAGTAATCGGGTAAAGTGTTGATTTTGAGGGAGGAAGAAGAGGAGAAAAGTGTTGTTTTCCTTGAAGATCCACAGTGGAGCTTTCAGGTGGAATGTCGAGGGACTATTCATTTTGGAAGGTTTTTAAGAGAATCAAGAAACAAACTAGATCAGCATCCTCTCCAAAGTATGAACCTGCAACTCAGCTGAAGTCAAATAACTTGCAAGAAACTTTGTGAGATCCGATTAGTACATACAAAGAGATTCAAGATAACATGCATATAAGCTTATAGGACATGCTACATCTATATCTCTAAACATGCATCAAAGGAGAGTGACAGTCAATAAACTTATTGAACAACACCTTTCCTATCAAGATTGTAATAAGCTAATTACCAATCTTAACCACAGATCTACAAGAAACTAGCAAAAAATGACCACAGATACAGGTTACCTCAGTAAAACAATGGCAATAATCATCCACACATGTAATGGCACCACACCATATTGCCTCCAAAGATTTTCTTTATTTCAAATGAAGAATTACAACAATCAAATAGCAGCAGCACCTCAATCCCAGTTCTTACTAGTTTGGAAGAGGAGGTTGTGCCTGGATATATACAAAATACAGGAGATCCATCCCAGGGGGGGCACAAATCCTCATGGAATCAAGTGAAATCAAATGATGGAGAGTTCATCAATGCCTGATCTATGTCTAATTGAGCCAAATCTGAGTCTCACTGAGTACAACTGTTAATCGGAGAGCTGATCTGACTGACATCTCAACCTATTCACTGAATCATCCACCAAAACTCATCCAGATGAGCCAAAACATGTTAAGGAGAGAGAGAGGGAGAAATTCCCCATAAAGGATGCTCAAGATCAACTCTGGATCTGATTTGATCACCTCCTTCAGTCAAGGATTTGTCAGATCCAGTCAATCTGCTTCAGATCTGACCGATTTCAATCAAATCGGCTGAGAATCCATTGATTTATTGATTTTGGATTTGCTCCATTATTCATCAATTTATTAATTAAAATAATCAATAATTGATTTTTGGGGCTTTCTGACCTGAGTGATGGAAAATCACTCAAAACTAGGAAACAGTGGGTCCATGGGTTTACATGGTGCTCTTAGCTTGAAAATGCGCACCTAGATGACTGAAACTGATTATTTGGCCCAATTTTATTACAAAATCAATTTTTCCAATTAAACTATTAAAAAATAGCCTAAGTTTTGGAAAAATTAAATTTTAATAAAAAACACTGAAAAAACTAAAAAATTGAAAAATTGAAAAACACCTAGGGGGACTTAGACGTGTTCATATGACTCAAAAATGATGTCTAGCATGTTTATACATTGACACATAGACTCTAATAACCTCAATAGGCCCAAATGCCAAGCCAAGCACCCCAACTTTGGAGGTATGGAGTGAAAAACTCAGAAATTATCAGTCGTTTATTCAACAACCAATAATAACCAAGGGAAAAAACACCCTAGGCTGATCGGATTGACAAATGAATTCTAAGAGACCGATTCTTTTATAGACACTATCATGCTAGAAAATTTATTACAACTCCCCCATGGGGTATGAACATATGATATGATACAACAAACACTTCCCAGAAGTACTTCCAAAGGTCTTATTGAAGTCCGAACAAGTCAACCCTGTCCGCTTCACCACGCTCACTTGATAAAAAACCACTAAGTACAACTTAGGTGGTAACAAGGTGCGAAGCAGATTTAATGGTAAGACTAGCCCTCAAGAACATTTGGAGCAGTGTTATGAAGCATGGAAGCATGTACCTTGTGAAGAATGGGTACATAGGTTTGTACACACTCTCGAACCTGTAGCAAAGAACTGGTATGCAGAGGTTGAGCTTCGCCATGGTATTGTAAGTTGGGTTATCCTTTTTGATAGTTTTGTGCTCACATTTTCTATTAATGAGGTTTTCCCTACTTTGGACGCAGCTGTTAGATTGATCCATAATAAGGTGTTTGATGATAAAGAAATAGCTGAGTACCAACCTGATTGGAAGGAACAAGAAATTAATGCAGTAGAATGCTATAACATTGCCATTGACGAAGACGATGACCCTTGCAACATTAATATTCCGGAGTCAGAAGGACATTGCAAAGTACATGGACTAGCAGTCGAATCACTTGAAGTAACTCATCCCTTGAAAACAAGGAAAGTAAACATTGGATCAGAAGAAATGCCTAAGTACACTACCATTGGAGATTATTGGGACGAAGAAATGGTAAGCAAAGTGACTGAACTTCTCCATGAGTATCAGGACTTATTTCCGACGAAGTTCTCAAAAATGAAAGGTATCCTTGGTGATATAGGAGTGATAAAAATCCCTTTGAAAGCTGATGTGAAGCCTGTGAAGTAGCGCCCTTATAGGCTGAATCCTAAGTATAAAGAAAAATTCATGATGGAGCTAGATAAGATGCTCGCTGCAAGAATCATTGAGCCTGTTGAAGAGTCCGAATGGGTCAGTCCTATGGTGGTACAAGAAAAGAAGACCAAGGGAGAAATCAGAATCTGTGTTGACCTGAGAAAGCTGAATGATGCATGTTTACATGATCCTTTTCCTACTCCCTTTACAGATGAATTTTTAGACAATGTATGAGGTCAAGAAGTGTATTCTTTCACTGATGGATTTTCAGGTTACCATCAGATCAGAATTGCCCTAGAGGATCAACATAAAACAACCTTCGCTACAGAAATGGGATCTTTTCAGTATATTGTTATGCCCTTTGGATTGAAGAATGCACCTGTTATGTTTTCCAGAGTAGTCATATCTGCATTTAAGGAATTTATTCATAAGTTCTTGGAACTTTACTTTGATGATTGGACTATATTTGGTTTATTGAAAGATCATATAGCCAGTTTAATACTTATGCTGGACAAGTGTAGACGGCATTAGATTTCATTGAACCTGAAGAAGTGTATCTTTTGTGCACCTTTTGGAATTCTGCTAGGTCACATTGTATGCAAGCAAGGATTGATGGTAGATCCTGCAAAGATAGCCATTATTGTGAACTTGCCACCTCCAAATTCTGTTAATCAACTTCACACTACGCTTGGCCATACTGGATATTACAAGAAATTCATTAAAGGATATGCTCAGATGTTGGAGCAGGGCCTTGTAGCTACAGGAAAAGCTACCATAGCGGAACAAGAAAGTCAAGAGGAAATAGTACCTAAGCGGCCGAGAAGAGAGAGCTCAACCACAGCACTTAAGGCAACGGTGAAGATAGTAGGGCTTAGCTACCCTCATAAAGAGAAAAGGAGCAACGGTCCGAGGTATTGAAGACAAAGGACAGAAGGGGAGCGACCAAGGAAGCGGCGCCTATACCCACGATCAGCGTCGAGAAGCGTGGAAGACTACAGAAAGTTGTGGTGTGATGGAAAGCGGCAGTTCACAGTACATATACACCGGCTGTCACAAGTTAGGGTTTTGGGTTACTGTTGGGATAGGCCCACAGTGTTGTATTATGGCGAGACCTTCAGGCCGCCTATATAAGCATGTATTTTGTATTGTGAAAGGTTAGCTATTCAGACAATTAGATAGTCAAAGAGTCAGTTAGTCTGTTAGCTCATAGTCATTTTGTATTGTAAAAGAGTCGAGCTCTGGTTCTATTATTCAGTCTGTAGTGATCTTACTATAACCAGTAGCTGGCTCCTTGAGTATGAATGTAACAATCCACAGGGATTGAGAGAGAGAGAGAGAGAGGAAGAGTATATTGTAAGAAGACAATATAGAAAGAGAAGAGATCTAAGAGAGAAGGGCTCCCGGCTGTGTGCGCAGAGTTTCCAATAAGTTCTCAAGCTACATACTAGGTTGCAGCGGAACTGTGTTTATCCTCTCTAGATATAATATAAAATCCAGTTCCTGTGGATGTAGCTTCCTTCCGGGGAGTGAACCACGTTAAATCTGTGTGCTGTGCGACTGCTTCATGTGATTGTGCTTACTTAGTTACTATCTATTATCTGTTACATGAGATTTGCTATTAGTTAGTGAATGTATGTATGTTCTCATTCAGTTTATAGCATTATTGAAGGTTAGATGCAAGTTGAATGTATCAAGTGTTCGGTATATGAGTTTATCAGTGCTTGATTCACACAGTAATAGTTACAGTGTTAAGTGATTCCAGTATACTTAATTCAGCAAGTTGAGTATAGTTGATGTTAAGTGTGTTGAACTGTGGAAGTTAAGTAAGGTTGTTTAACACCCTGTCGAAGGTTAACAGAGCTATTCTACACAGAGAGAAAGCCTTTGGACCTTGAGATTCACATTGAGTCTTACTGTAGAAGATATCGCAGTATAGAAAGGTGATATTGCACCGATGGAGGAGCTGCGGTGTGAGATATTGCAGGTGAAGGGCTGAGTAGAAGAGAAAGTACGCATCGTCCTGGAGACTGTGATGCGATAAGAGTCATTCCCCTATCAGAGCCAGCAATTAAGAGAGAACACCGCCTCGTAGAGAGAGCCCACTAGCTAAGAAGAGTTAAGAGAACCCTAGGATGCTTCAGAACCCAGTTGAGGACACTTGAGTCTTCAGCCACCCCATCCAAGATCACTTCGGGTGAGACTTCAGGCCATTCTGCGGTCTGTTGCCAGAAGGGCCAGTGAGCTAGGGGTATTGTTGGTACATAACAAGTAAACCCGGGTCTGCCTAGAAGTAACCAACAAATGGTTCCGTTGTTGGTTTTGAACAAATTGAAGAGCTAATGTTCTGTTGGCATCCTACGAAAGAAGAACTCAACCAGTGGTTTGAGTCTAAGAAAAGAGAATTTGCTGCGACAGAAAACAAGAGTCCTAGGCTTAGTACAGAGGACTGGTTACAAAAACATATCTTCACAGACCTGCACGAGATATTTTTTGCGACCTATACAAACGAGTTGTATGACTGGTTATCAAAGTTGACCGATAAGCATATATTCAAGAAGAAAAGGAACATTGTCTGGACATCGGAGCTGATTCAGACCGTGAGGAGCATAGACAATCCCATTTCGCGGGCAATCGACTTCTGGCTTGCAAGTTTGCTGGAAGGCTTCATCACAGAGTTTGCAGTTGATCAAAGAAAGAGCTTCAACGAAGCTGAGAGGTACTTCTTCAAAGGATATCGCGGTAAGTACATGAACTCTTTAAATTTGTCCATTAAGATGCTATTACATGAAAAAGGAGTACTCGATATATTCTCAGATGAATAAGCTAACTAAAGTGTAATGTCACAAGAGTTTGAGAGTGACTTTGAAGAAATTGGATGTACACGTAGTGGTAAGAAATATGAAGTAGATTTTAGATCTTCTCTCTTTGAAGACAGTTCAGACAATACTAGACAACAGAGTCATAGTAATACAAAAAGAACAGTAGGGGGTATCCCTTACCACCCTTATACCCCACAGAAAACAACCGGGACTTAGAATAATCCCGCAGGAACTCCATCTAGTAGCTCACATATAGTACATACTACCTTTACACCACCTACATCTACACTGCCTAGTGGCAATAATACAGCAAATCAGCATCCACCACGTAGAAACAGAATGGGGGATGACATGAAGTTACCTACCTTTAAGGGTACAGGGGAAAAAGACTCGGAACAACATTGGTTCCTATGTGAAGCAATATGGACCATTAAAGGGTTCCAAGATGATAATACTAAACTTGTACAGTTGGCCACTACACTTAGAGAAAGAGCCTTAACATGGTATATGAAGTATACCACAGCACAGCCCAGAACGCTCGTCCAGGTCAAGACTACCATGATAAAAGAATTTAAGAAACCCAAGTCTGAGTCACAGTGTATCACAGAGCTTAAAGACATCAAACAGCTACCCTCAGAGTTTGTATGGGACTTTGATCAGAAATTCAAAGCCCTTATAGACCAAGTTAGCTTTGAGTTTGCACCAGAGCAGCATAAGGAATGGTTCATCGCAGCATTGCTCCCTCACATCAAACTGCCACTAATGCAGTAGAGACTCTGTATGCAGGATGAAGCATTGGAGATGGAAATGAAACTAGAGGCTTCACCTCTAGCCAAGACTATCACAGGTATGAAAAACCTGCAGAATCAGTTAGCTAATCTCACGTTACAGTTGCATGAGATTAAGAAAGGGAAAGAGGTTGCACAAGAACTATGGTGCACAAAGTGTAAAGGACAGGGCCATACTAAAGATAACTGTATAGTATTTGTTGAATATTTAGCAAGTGGGGCTCCTAACCCCTTAGTACAAAATCAAGGGCCCTGGTGTGAACTCTGCAGAACAAGAGGACATAGACCTCAAGAATGCCCTTTACTTCAGAAGTATGTACAGACCCCTAAGAACTTATACTATAACTTCTATAAGTCAGTAGGACACGATGAAAATAATTGCAGAGCTTACAATCTCATGGTAGAGAGAAATCATGACTTCTACAGAGTCCAATCAGAGACACTAGGTCCAGTAGCAGGACCACAGCATGAACTGGCTCATGATGGTCGTGGAGGAGGATTCAGAGGACGAGGCCATGGAGGAGGCTTTGGCCATGGTGGAGGCTTTGGCCATGGCCGTGGACCGATTACTTGTTACAATTGTGGAGTTGTAGGACATTATGCTAGGGATTGTCATAACCCTACTACAACATGTAACTATTGCAAGTCCTATGACCACGGTATAGAAGAATGTCCTGTCTTGATAGGCAAGATCAGGGATCCTAAGCTAGCAGTAAACCAGAACATTCAGCTTATTGCTGTTGAGTAGAAAGAACCAGAACCAAGAGTCCATATTGTGACTCGCAGTGTTTCTTCCACTAGTACGACATCGCAGGATGCCGAAAAGAATATAGGTTCGGAGTGGGTGTGCAAAGCTACTAATAAATTAACACCACTTGACCTGTAGACGAATAAAGAAACATTCCAGAAAGCTAAAACTTTCTTTGTTGACCCTACACCATCAAAATCCTAGGTACTGCCATGCAGGGGCGTACCGCAGCAAACACATTGTGGTGTTAGTCATGTGCAGACATCACAGGCTACCACATCTGGAAGGTACGATGAGGATGAGTTGACAAGAAGCATACAATCCTTCCTGTGGAGCTGCTTGAAACTTGTGAGAAATGAGAAAGCTATCGGAGAGCTTCAGCGCATCATAGATCAGTGTCAGCCGTCTTCTTCTGTGAGCAGTGCGCATTGTGATGTTCATAATATTATGGGACATACAAGAACAGGAAGAGAGATGAGACTCACAGCACAAATTGGAGAATTTGAAATGGATGAGGTAATGCTAGATTTAGGATCAGAGGTAAATGTTCTGACTAAGCAGACATGGGAACAGATGGGTATCCCTAGGTTAGCCATATCACCTATCCATCTGATATTAGCCAATCAGCAGAGGGTATTGCCACTGGGTCGTTTACCACGAGTACCAGTTAACATTGACGGAGTTCATAGCTTTGCAAACTTTGAAGTCATAGAAATCATTGGCAATAGCAGACCGTACCCAGCTTTACTAGGTATTGATTGGGCAATCAATAACATGGTTGTTATCGATTTAAAGAAAACACAAATGACCTTTGAGGATAATCAGATTTGGGTCATCGCACCGTTGGATCCTCTTCAAGGTCCTAGATATATTGAACCTATCTGAGCAGAGGAAGAGGCACGTAATATGGAGAGCCTCTATCATATGACTACTAACTAGAGTGACTACATTAATCCAACTACAGAAGGAAACATTAGTTGGCGATGCGACAGCTCATGCGCATCGGATTCGGATGTTGGTCTAGAAAACTGGCAGAATAGACTTTATGAAGTCTCAGCTTGCAAATGTGCATTCATGACTAAGTCACTACAATGGATTGGCACAGAGGTTAGGGATATTCCATCGTTTGATGGCTTAGCGGATGTCAATGACTTTTTACAACAGTTGGAACAAGAAATTCCTCATGAGCAGAGGATGGAAGTTATTGACCTTGCAGTAACAGCCACACCTGCAAGATGGTGGCATGCACATAGAGAACATATCACATCATGGGATGATTTCAAGAGATTGATGGCGATCAGATTCTCTCATGACAAGGAGTGTGTGACAGCAGAAATATACAGGAGAAAGTGAACCCAGGTCACATATTAAGACTTGTGAACAGAATTGGTCAGATATTCCAAAGGATGAATGGGTTCACCTATTCATTCACACTTTAGACACAATTCCAAGGAATTGGTACATAGAGACAGAGTTGCGCAGAGGAACGAATACATGGCCACTTATGATAGACAGTTTTGAACTCACTTTCGCTTTTGAATATGAGTATCCAAGCATTGATCAGGCCCTAGATATTTTCAAGACTAAGATATTTGAAGACCGTACCCTATCAGTGCCTGTTCAACCTGATTGGGCTATCCAGTTAGAAGATGCGCTCGAGTGTTACAACTTCATAGAAGATTCAGATGAGGAGGATGAGAATCCTCACAGTATCAACATTCCAGAGTCAGAAGGGACTTGCGACATTGATGGACCAAAATTAGAGATTCCAGCTATCACAGAGCCTATCAATATTGAAAAGATCAATATTGGCACAGACGCAGAACCAAAGTTTTCCTCTATTGGAGACTATTGGGACGATGAAACGGTAGGGCACATTGTAGATCTGTTACACGACTACCAGGACTTATTCCCCACTAAGTTTACAGAGGTGAAGGAAATAGTAGGATATTTGGGTGTCATGAGGATACCTTTGAAAGCGGATGTTAGGCCAGTTAAGCAGCGTCCATACAGATTAAATCCTCGTTATAAAGAAAAAGTTAAGGATGAGATTGGTAAGATGCTAGCAGTAGGCATCATTGAGCCTATAGAAGAGAGCGAATGGGTTAGTCCCATGGTCATGCAAGAAAAGAAAACCAAAGGAGAAATCAGGATTTGTGTCGATTTGCACAAACTCAACGATGCATCACTTCATGACCCATTTCCGACACCTTTTACTGATGAATTTTTAGACAATGCGGGAGGATAGGAGGTCTACTCCTTCACTGATGGATTTTTAGGCTATCACCAGATTAGAATCCATCCAAAGGATCGACATAAGACCCCCTTTGCAACAAAATGGGGCTCAGTCCAGTATATAATAATGCCCTTTGGTCTTAAAAATGCACCAGCTATCTTTTCGAGAGTAGTAGTTGCTGTTTTCAAGGAATACATCCATAAATTCTTAGAATTCTATTTTGATGATTGGGCTATATTTGGATTAATCGACAAGCATATAGGAGATTTAAGGCTCATGTTAGAGAAATGTAGGCAATATCAGATTTCTCTTAACTTAAAGAAATGTATATTATGTGCGCCATTTGGTATTTTGTTGGGTCATATTGTTTGCAGACAAGGCTTGATGGTAGATCCTGCAAAGATTTCCATCATTGTAAATATTCCAGCACCCAACTCAGTCAAGCAATTGAGGACAGTGCTTGGTCATACATGGTACTATAGAAAATTCATCAAGGGTTATGCAAAGATCACAGCACCTATGGAAAAGTTGTTAAAGAAAGATGTGAAATTCCTATGGAATGAGGAATGCCAGCAAAGTCTAGACACTCTTAAAGAGAAGATTATTACAGCAACCATCTTAGTATTTCTAGATTGGACCAAGCCATTTCATGTACATGTGGATGCATCTGGCATTGCACTGGGGATCGTCTTAACACAACCAAGAGAAGGGGGTATCGATCACCCTATCGCATACTCAAGCAGAAAGTTATCTACCACAGAAAATAACTACACCACTACAGAAAGAGAAGGATTAGCTATGGTGTATGCTCTACAGAAGTTCAGGCACTACCTGTTGCGTGCCCCATTCAAGATGTTTACTGACCATTCCACTTTAAAGTATTTGGACAATAAGCCAGTGTTAGGGGGGAGAATCTGTAGATGGTTACTCCTATTTCAAGAGTATGATTTTGAAATCATTGTAAAACTAGGAAGATTAAATGTCGGACCTGATCATCTATCGCGGATAGACTCAGGAGAAGAACCAAGTAATTTAGAGGATAATTTTCTAGATGCGCAATTGTTTTCTATTCAGATCGTAAATGAGTATTACGCTGATATTATTCACTTTCTCACCACAGGGTGAGCACCAGTTGAGTTTACTAAGTAGCAAAAGAAGCAGTTAGTTGTTAAAGCAGCAGACTTCACTTTGATCGCAGGACAGTTATATAAGCTAGGTCCATATGAAGTCCTGTGCAGATGCGTTATGCCGCACGAGAAAGAGGCCATTATCAGAGAAGCACATTCAGGTACCGCAGGAGATCATTTCGTAGGAAAGCTGACTGTGCAGAAAATTCTAGCTGCAGGATTATGGTGGCCTACTTTGCACAAAGACACTAAGGACTTTTGCAGATGTTGCAATATCTGCCAGAGGGTAGGAAAACCTTCATGAAGAGATGAAATTTCGCTGCGACCATAGATTACGCTGCGCGCATTTGACAAGTGGGCTATAGGTTTCATGGGTCCTATCAACCCACTAGGAAAACGAACTGGTGCAAGATACATCATCACAGGAACAGAATACCTCACCAGGTGGGCAGAGGCCAAAGCAGTAAGGAATTGTGATGCTGCTACAGCCGCACAGTTCATTTTTGAAAACATCATAAGTATATTTGGATGTCCAGTAATTTTGATGAGTGATCAAGGCACACACTTTCTGAATCGCACTATTGAGGCCTTGACGAAGGAATTTCAGATACTGCACCATAAGAGCACTCCCTACCACCCACAAGCTAATGGTACGATGGAGCATTTTAACAAGATTCTAGAGAATGCTCTTACTAAGATCTGTAACAGCCAAAGAAATGATTGGGACCTCAGGGTTAACGCTGTATTATGGGCTTATAGGACTACATGCAAGAAACTCACAGGACACACACCTTTCAATTTGGTGTATGGACAAGAGGCTGTTATGCCTATGGAATATATTATTCCCAGTTTAAGAATTGCTCAAATTACCGAGATGGCTGATACATATACGATGAATGAAAGACTAGCGCAGTTGCTTGCCTTAGAAGAAGATAGATTCATCGCAGGATTTCATCAGAAAGTGTTGTTGATTGCATGGGCAGACCCAGGTTTACTATAATCAACCAACAACACCCCTAGCTCACTGGCCCTTTCGGCGACAGGCCACACAGTGGCCTGAAGTCTCACCCGAAGTGATTCTAATGGGTTGGCCAAGGACTCAAGCGTCTTGGACCAGGTTCCGTGGCAATCCTACTGGTGGCTCGCAGCTCTCCTAGCTACGAGATCTCTTTCCTGCGTGCCGCGCGATCTTTCGCTCGTGATGCGTGATCTATTCCCCACTCGTGGCCCTTCTAGCCACGGTGTCTCTACCCTTGCGCACGTCGTGCGGATTCTTCTCCCGTCGCACAACTTCCTCCTTTCCACAATATTCCCAATCTCACCGCATCGCTGCACCCCGTGCGACATGCAATTCCTGCTCAACACTAAGTTCTCAACCTACGGTATCGCGCACCGCAGCTCCTCTACCGGTGCGGTATCGCCTTCTTGCGATACCCTCCTCCCACGGCTTAGAGCACTTAGAGTTGTTCGTGTCGACGTGCAAGACCTGATACCCAGACTGTCTTACTGTGATTAATTAACTATCTAAGGCAAGCATAAATAAGTCCTTATACGACGTACCAAGGATTTCAACTTATATTTATCTTCCTGTAGTGCTGTAACTAAATAACTCATTCATACATTAACTGTAAACAAATTGCATAACATAACTGATGGATGCAGCTAATAAACACAATACGCAAATCAATTATAGAACACGGGATTTTAACGTGGTTCGCCCGTAGGATGGGAGTTACGTCCACAAAACTATGCTTCTCTATTATAGCTTAAGGGAAGGCAAACACAGTTCTGCTGCACCTCACATGTAGCTCAAGATCTTCTCTCTTAGATCTTTCTTCACTACCTTTATGTTGTCGCTCTTACAACATACTCTTCCCTCTCAGTCGATCCCTGCGGATCGTTACATGCATACTCTATAAGCCAGCTATTGGTTTCAGTAAGATTGCTACAGCTAAGACCAGAACCAGAGCTCGGCTTTTACAACAGTCTGCTTATCCTTATTGCCTATTTCAATCACGACTGTCTAACTATCTAACCAACCCTTTACAATACAAAATTACATCATTTTATAAGCAGCCCGAAGGTCTTGCTTTTACAACACTGTGGGCCTGTCCCAACAGTAACCCAAACCCTAATTAGTGACAGTCGATCCTCTCTGTCCTTGAGGTAGCCGCTTCCCGTCACACCATAGCTCTCTGCAGTCTTCCATGCTTCCCGGCACTGACCATGGGTACTATGCGCCGCTTCTCTTTTCTGTCCTTCGTCTTCAATGCTTGAGCCTCGTTGCTCCTTCTTCTTTATGAGGGTCGCTGACCCCTCCTGTCTTCCATCGCTGCCTTCAATGCAGTGGGTGAGCTCTCCCTTCTCGACCGCTCAGGTACCGTTTCCTTTCTTTGACTTTCCTATCTCAAAAAGTCATGGTTTCCGGCTCTGCTCTGCAGCTGGAACCGTGCTACGGCGTCGTAGCTTTGTCTTATCTTCTTTCCGCCAAAACTTGTCTCTCTGCTAAACTTAGCAGCTTCTTCTGTAGCTGCGGGACCCTACTCCAACAATCCCCTAACACTTACTCGTGGCTCACCCTCAAGCCACTACCAGCGGGCTTCTCCTGCCGTAGCTTCTCCTTCGCCTCCAGCGAAGTGCACTGTAGCTTGTCCCGAAGTCCTGTGACTTCGTTCTTCATTACCTCGACAAGTTCTCTTGGAATTTCGGTAACTTAGTTCGCTGGGCTCTCTTATCCTTTCTGCCCATAGTCACGGTTTCGCTCTCTTCGCTCGTTCTCCTTTGAGAACCCTCTAGTGTTTGAGAAGTGCTCCACAGATATCCTTTCCTTTTTATCTAGGTTAGAACTTTTATCACAAGGAAAAACTGTATCTTCCATCCTTCTCAAACATTTCATTCAGTCTGGAGCCTTGTGTATGGAAGAGAAGCAAACCATGAGCTCCGGTCCGAGAACAAGCCTTTGTCCTCGTTCTGGAAGTCTCCCCTCCGCTGGGTTTGCAGTCCTCTTCCACTTCTCTTCTCTTCGAAGTGCTCCAGGTCCAAATGCTGCCTCTGATCCTCAGGTTTCTGTTTCAGTACCTCCGCAATATTTCGTGTTTCTCTTAGCTGATCAGATATGTCAGCGACTTTCTCCCGTTGCTTTCTTTTTCTGATTTTTACTTTCTTTCTGACAGGAGATTTCCTCTCATTCTTCTTCTTTGCTTTCTTATCTTCAGTGATCGGCTCGGCGTTCTTCTTTTCCTTAGCAGAGATTTTGGTAACAACTTCTACTTCAGATGCTTGACTGTTCTTCCTTGGCGGTTGTCTATCCTGTGATGTCTCTAATTTCACAACCTTGGGTGGTGTCGCCATGGCGAACGCACGGCCAGTACGTTATTTCCAAACTTCACTTCTATAGGTTCGTCCTCAGTCAAAATCCGCTTGGCTCAATACTCTAGGCGTGCAGTGGCTTCGAACTCTGGAAGTCACTGTAATCTGTAACTTAATTGGCTCTGCACAGGGGACACATAGCACTGCCCTGTATAGCTCTCGATATTTGGCAATTGTACCCTTCCTACTTGAGGGATGTCTGCTTTTATGCCGAAGGCATACTACCGGACGCAACGATCATCCTGGGTCAAACCCGTTGGTCATCATAATTACTTGGACGAGACCCTACCCGTCATTTTGATCCGCCATAATTGCTGAGATCTGATCACGTGTCCCTCAAAGCGTGCATATCCAGGCACCGGTGTCGTCAGAGATTTACCAAATCTGGAAAAATTTATTATACTGTTGCCAAATATACGGTAGGGGATACCGGTCATTTATTCATTAACTACCTGTCAGACAGTGACTTGACTAGACCACTATCGGTTGCAAACTAAGTACGTGGCACGGGAAAACATCGAACTACTGTGATGCAACTCCGCATCACCTGCGCAAACAAACAGCATTAAAAAGTTTTGTTTTTTTTTTTCCCGCCCTGATGCGGTTCCTCATTCTTAGAAAATTCCTACCGGTGTAGACTCATTCCCGGTGCGATGCCTCCTTTCAACTACACTGGACATCTGCACCATCATAAACTGGTTTAAGCTAGGGCTGAGAGGTGAGGTTGCTATCACTATAGAGCTTAAGCCTACTGCCATTGATCCATGTGGGAAGAAGCTCCCTGTTCAACTGGATAAGCTGAACGGCACCTCCCTCCGTAAATTGTTGTATCTGATACGGCCCCAGCCAATGTGTCTTGAACTTCCCTGGAAACTTAATGAATCTGCTGTCATAGAGGAGTACTAGGTCTCCGATCTGGAAAGTATTACTCTTAATGTGTCTGTCATGCCAATATTTTTCTCGTGCTTTCTGCACTTTCTGATGGAATCCGGTGATGAATCTGTCTTCTTCTAAGGCAAGCAGCTGTGCTAGCCTTTCCTCCACTGTGTCTGTATCAGTCATCTCGGTAATCTGAGCGATTCTTAAACTGGGAAGAATATACTCCATAGGCATAACAACCTTCTGTCCATATACCAAGCTGAAAGGTGTGCATCCTGTAAGTTTCTTGCATGTGGTTCTGTATGCCCATAATACAGCGTTAACTCTGAGATCCCAATCATTCCTTTGGTTATTGCAGATTTTAGTAAGAGCATTTTCTAGAATCTTATTGAAGGCCTCCACCGTACAATTAGCCTGTGGATGGTAGGGAGTGCTCTTATAGTGCTGAATCTGGAATTATTCTGTCAAAGCCTCAATGGTGTGGTTCAAGAAATGTGTGCCTTGATCGCTCATCAAAATTATTGGGCATCCAAATCTACTGATGATGTTTTTGAAAAGGAACTGTGCGGCTGTAGCAGCATCACAATTTCTTACTGCTTTGGCCTCTGCCCATCTGGTGAGGTACTCTGTTCCGGTAATAATATATATCGCTCCCGTGCGCTTTCCCGGTGGGTTGATAGGACCCACAAAGTCTATAGCCCATTTGTCAAATGCATGCAGTGTGACCTGCGGTCGCAGCGGCATTTCATCACGTCCCAAGGGTTTTCCTACCCTCTGGCAGATATCACAGCATCTACAAAAGTCCTTGGTGTCTTTGTGTAACGTAGGCCACCATAGTCCTGCCTCCAGGATTTTTTGCGCAGTCGGCTTTCCAGCAAAATGACCTCCTGCGGTTCCTGAGTGTGCCTCTTTAAGAATAGCGTCTTTTTCATGCGGCATTACACATCTGCGTAGAACTTCATCCGGGCCTAACTTATATAGGCATCCTGCAATGAGGGTGAATTCTGCTGCCTTAACAACCAACTGCTTCTTTTGCTGCTTAGTGAACTCATCAGGTGCTACTCCTGTAGTGAGGAATTGAATAATGTCGGCATAGTAGTCATCTGCGATCTGCACAGAGAACAAGTGCGCATCGGGAAGATTGTCTTCTAGGTTACTGGGATCTTCCCCTGAGTCTATACGTGACAGATGATCGGGTCCAGCATTCAATCTTCCTGGTTTCACAATGATTTCAAAATCATACTCCTGGAAGAGGAGTAACCATCTGCAGATTCTCCCCCCTAACACTGGTTTATTGACTAGGTACTTCAATGCGGAATGGTTAGTAAACATTTTAAACGAGGCGCCCAATAGATAGTGCCTGAACTTCTGCAGCGCATACGCCATAGCTAAGCCCTCTCTTTCTGTTGTGGTGTAGTTTTTTTCTGCTGTTGATAACTTTCTGCTGGAATATGCGATGGGATGGTCAAGATCCCCTTCTCCT
>LPNX010201114.1:180634-188134 GCA_001517045.1 Pseudotsuga menziesii
AATCTTTGATCATGGCGTTCTTGACCTAGGAAAGTGTCTTGGGTAATGTAGTATACTTTATGTACCATGTCAAGGCTCTGTCTCTGAGTGTGGTGACCAACTGTACAAGTTTAAGGTTATCATCGTTGATTGTTTTAATGGTCCACATGGCTTCACATAGGAACCAATGCTATTCCGGGTCTTCTGCTCCTGTACCTTTAAAAATAGGTAGCTTCATGTCATCCCCCATTCTATTCCTCTGTGGTGGGTTCTGACTGACTGGGTTACTACCACTCAGTGGTGTAGGTGAAGGTGATGTAGCGGGAGTAGGTATTGTCTGTGAACTACTAGATAGAGTACCTACAGGGTTATTCTGAGTCCTTGTTTGTTTCTGTGGGGTATAGGGGTGGTAAGGGATACCCCCCTCTGGTTCTTCTGTGGTACTAGGACTCTATTGTCTAATACTGTCTGAACTGTCTTCAAATACAGGAGAGCTAAAATCTACTTTATACCTCTTTCCACTACGTGTTCATCCAATGTCATCAAAATCACTTTCAAACTCTTGTGACATTACTATCTTTACTTATTCATCTGAAACTAGATCCATTGTTGCTTTTTCATATAGCAGCATCTTAAGGGACAAGTTTAGAGATCTTAGGTACTTACCAGGATATCCTCTGAAGAAGTATCGTTCAGCTGCGCTAAAGCTCTTTCTCTGGTCAACTACAAATTCTGTAACAAATCCTTCTAGCACACTTGTCAGCCAGAAGTCCACTGCTCTCGTAATCGGATTGTCGAGGTTCTGTACGGTCTGAATCAGCTCCGGTGTCTAGACAATGTTTCTTTTCTTCTTGAATGTCTTCCTATCTGTCAACTTGGATAACCAGTCGAAAAGCTCGTTTCCATAGGTTGCAAAAAATATAGCATGTATATCTGAAGCGATATGCTTTTCTAACCAGGCCTCTGTGCTTAGTCTAGGACTCCGATTTTCTTTCTTGGCAAACTCCGTTAAGTCTGAATCCAGCCACTAGTGAAACTCTTCTCTGGTAGGATGCCAACAGAACATTAACTCCCAGTCGTTCAAACCGGCAATGGAACCATTTGTTGATTGCATGGGCAGACCCGGGTTTACTATAATCAACCAACAACACCCCTAGCTCACTGGCCCTTTCGGCGACAGGCCGCACAGCGGCCTGAAGTCTCACCCTAAGTGATTCTAATGGGTTGGCCAAGGACTCAAGCATCTTGGACCAGGTTTCATGGCAATCCTACTGGTGGATCGTAGCCTTCCTAGCTGCGAGATCTCTTTCCTGCACGCCGCGTGATCTTCCGCTCGCGATGCGCGATCTATTCCCCACTCGTGGCCCTTCTAGCCACGGCATCTCTACCCTTGCGCACGTCATGCGGATTCTTCTCCCGTCGCACAACTTCCTCCTTTCCACAATATTCCCAATCTCACCGCATTGCCGCGCCCCATGCGACACGCAACTCCTGCTCAACACTAAGTCCTCAACCTACGGTATCGCGCACCGCAGCTCCTCTGCCGGTGCGGTATCGCCTTCTTGCTATACCCTCCTCCCGCGGCTTAGCGCACTTAGCGTTGTTTGTGTCGACGCGCAAGACCTGATACCCAGACTGTCTTACTGTGATTAATTAACTATCTAAGGCAAGCATAAATAATTCCTTATACGACGTGCCAAGGATTTCAACTTATATTTATCTTCCTGTAGTGTTGTAACTAAATAACTCATTCATACATTAACTGTAAAAAAATTGCATAACATAACTGATGGATGCAGCAAATAAACACAATACGCAAATCAATCACAGAACACGGGATTTTAACGTGGTTCGCCCCCAGGATGGGAGTTACGTCCACAGAACTGTGTTTCTCTATTATAGCTTAAGGGAAGGCAAGTGACAGTTCTGCTGCACCTCACATGCAGCTCAAGATCTTCTCTCTTAGATCTTTCTTCACTACCTTTATGTTGTCGCTCTTACAACATACTCTTCCCTCTCAGTCGATCCCTGCGGATCGTTACATGCATACTCTATAAGCCAACTACTGGTTTCAGTAAGATTGCTACAGCTAAGACCAGAACCAGAGCTCGGCTTTTACAACAGTCTGCTTATCCTTATTTCCTATTTCAATCACGACTGTCTAACTATCTAACCAACCCTTTACAATACAAAATTACATCCTTTTATAAGCAGCCCAAAGGTCTTGCTTTTACAACACTGTGGGACTGTCCCAACAGTAACCCAAACCCTAATTAGTGACAGTCGGTCCTCTTTGTCCTTGAGGTAGCCGCTTCCCGTCACACCACAGCTCTCTGCAGTCTTCCATGCTTCTCGGCACTGACCATGGGCACTATGCACCGCTTCTCTTTTCTGTCCTTCGTCTTCAATGCTTGAGCCTCGTTGCTCCTTCTTCTTTATGAGGGTTGCTGAGCCCTCCTGTCTTCTGCCGCTGCCTTCAATGCAGTGGGTGAGCTCTCCCTTCTCGGCCGCTCAGGTACCGTTGCCTTTCTTTGACTTTCCTATCTTAAAAATTCATGGTTTCCGGCTCTGCTCTGCAGCTGGAACCGTGCTACGGCGTCGTAGCTCCGTCTTATCTTCTTTCCGCCAAAACTTGTCTCTCCGCTAAACTTAGCAGCTTCTTCTATAGCTGCGGGACCCTACTCCAACAAGTGCAGAAGGCACGATAAAAAGCTTGGCATGACAGGCACATCAAGAGCAAGATTTTTTAGATAGGAGACCTAGTGCTCCTTTATGATAGCAAGTTTGTTAAGTTTCCAGGAAAGTTCAAAATGCATTGGTTGGGGCCATATCAGATTTAGCAAGTTACAGAAGGAGGTGTCGTTCAGCTCAGCAAACTGAACGGGGAACTTCTTCCTACTTTGATTAATGGCAGTAGGCTTAAGATTTATAGTGATAGCCACTCCACCCCTCAGCCCTAGCTCAGACAGTTTATGAAAGTGCAGATATCTAGTGTAGTTGAAAGGAGGCATCGCGCCTAGCGCAGATGTCCAGTGTAGTTGAAAGGAGGCATCACACCGGTAACTAGTCTACACTTTAAAAAAAAATAAGTATGAGGAATTGCATCAGAAAAGTTTGTTTTGCGCAAGCCATAGGACTCTTGCAGATTTTTGTACGTTGCGGAGTTTCACGCCAACACTTTGGTTCAGAATGATGCGGTGTGACATCGCAGCAAGGCGATGCTTGCCCATGCCACGTAGCCGAGTTTGAAAAGGGACAGAAGGCCAGTCACTTCTCCTTCTGACAAGCAGTTAATCCAGATATGACAGGTATACGTTACCCTAGATTTGGCAACAGTATAATGATTTTTCCAGATTTAGTAAATCTTGGTCGAGACCGGCGCCTGCACACAAATTTTGAGGGAAATTTGATCGGATTTTCAGCAATTAATAAGGATAGAAACGACGGGTGTTGTCTTGTCCATGCAATAAATTCCACCGACGGGTCTAGCCTAGATGACCGTTGCTTCAGAGATTATCGCCTTCGTTATAAATACAGAGATTGTTCATACAGAAGGGTTACTTTTGCGATTTCTGAGAGATATAGAGCAATTTGTAGAGTTTTCCCTGTGCAGAGATACTCCAGTTACAGAGTGCTAGTTTTCCCCAATTTCGCAACCATTTCCATTCTAGAGTACTGCACCGAGTGGGTTCTGTCCGAGACGGAACCTTTAGAAGACATTGTGCAACGATTCTATCATGGTGGCCTCGTGTCTGTTATGACAAGGCCGCCCAAGGTTGTGAAATTAGGTGCATCACAGGTCAGACAACCGCCAAGGATGAGGATTCAAGCTCAGATAGTAGAAGAGTCCAGCCCAGAGCAGACACGAAGAAAACAGAGAAGAAGAAAAATGAGAAAAAGAAAGAAAAGGGCTCCCGGCTGCACACGTGGAGTTTCCTAGAAGATCTCACGGAAAGAAAAAAGGACCAAGAAACAGGCATCTGAGACCCAGAAAAACAAAAGGAAATGGGAAAGGAACAAAGCAGAGATGTTGAAAATGAGAGAGATACAGAAAATGTCAAAGAAGGTAGTTACATTAAAACTGGAAAAGGACATGTCTCCTCATGGAAGTTTTACCAATGTGCATATATGCTAAAAGACATCTACTTTCCCTATATTCAGAATGGGACGACTTTGATGAACCTGTTCAGACAAGCACTCCAGTATAATTTGAGGTGAATGGTACAAACCTGAGTCCATTCTCAAATTTAGCAGCCTATAAATGGTCCGCCATTTATTCTGGAGCTTCACTTAAGGAAAGTGTTGACACTATTTTAGAGAAGGAGGCACAAGAGTATGCCAAAGCTATGAATAAAGAAGTCGCAGGACTCAGCGCGACATTTACAAGGACTTCACAGGAAGCCAAGGAGAAGCTATAGCAGGAGAAGCCAGCTGTTAGTGGCTCGGGGACGAGCCACAAGTAAGTTATAGGGGACTGTTGGAGCAGGGCCCCGCAGCTACAGGAAAAGATGCCATAGCGGAACAATAAAGTCAAGAGGAAATAGTACCTGAGCGGCCGAGAAGAGAGAGCTCAACCACTGCACTTAAGGCAGCGGCGAAGATAGGAGGGCTCAACTACCCTCATAAAGAGAAAAGGAGCAACGGGCCGAGGTATTGAAGACAAAGGACAGAAGGGGAGTGACCGAGGAAGCGGCGCCTGTACCCACGATCAGCGTCAGGAAGTGTGGAAGACTACAGAAAGCTGTGGTGTGACAGAAAGCGGCAGTTCAAAGTACAGATACACCGGCTGTCACAAGTTAGGGTTTTGGGTTACTGTTGGGATAGTCCCACAGTGTTGTATTATGGTGAGACCTTTGGGCCGCCTATATAAGCATGTATTTTGTATTGTGAAAGTTTAGCTATTCAAACAATTAGATAGTCAGAGAGTCAGTTAGTCTGTTAGCTCATAGTCATTTTGTGTTGTAAAAGAGTCGAGCTCTGGTTCTATTATTCAGTCTGTAGTGATCTTACTGTAACCAGTAGCTGGCTCCTTGAGTATGAATGTAACAATCTGCAGGGATTGAGAGAGAGAGGGGGGAAGAGTATATTGTAAGAAGACAATATAGAAAGATAAGAGATCTAAGAGATAAGGGCTCCCGACTGTGTGCGCGGAGTTTCCAAGAAGATCTCAAGCTGCATACTAGGTTGCAGCGGAACTGTGTTTATCCTCTCCAGATATAATATAAAAACCAGTTCCTGTGGACGTAGCTTCCTTCCGGGGAGTGAACCACATTAAATCTGTGTGTTGTACGACTGCTTCATGTGATTGTGCTTACTTAGTTACTATCTGTTATCTGTTACATGAACTTTGCTATCAATTAGTGAATGTATGTATGTTCTCATTCAATTTACAGCATTATTGAAGGTTAGATGCAAGTTGAATGTATCAAGTGTTCGGTATATGAGTTTATCAGTGCTTGATTCACACAGTAATAGTTACAGTGTTAAGTGATTCCAGTATACTTAATTCAGCAAGTTGAGTATAGTTGATGTTAAGTGTGTTGAACTATGGAAGTTAAGTAAGGTTGTTTAACACCCTGTCGAAGGTTAACAGAGCTATTCTATGTAGAGAGAAAGCCTTTGGACCTTGAGAGTCACACTGAGTCTTACTGTAGAAGATATTACAGTATAGAAAGGCAATATCGCACCAACGGAGGAGCTGCAGTGTGAGATATTGTAGGTGAAGGGTTGAGTAGAAGAGAAAGTGTGCATAGTCCTGGAGACTGCGATGCGATAAGAGTCATTCCCCTATTAGAGCCAACGAGTAAGAGAGAACAGCGCCTCGCAGAGAGATCCCGCTGGCTAAGAAGAGTTAAGAGAACCCTAGGATGCTTCAGAACCCGGTTAAGGACACTTGAGGCTTTAGCCACCCCATCCAAGATCACTTTGAGTGAGACTTCAGGCCGTTCTGCGGTCTGTTGCCGAAAGGGCCAATGAGCTAGGGGTATTGTTGGTACATAACAAGTAAACCCGGGTCTGCCCAGAAGTAACCAACATCATATTGCAGCCCCTATGGAAAAGAAATTGAAGAAAGATATTAAGTTTGAGTGGACACCTGAATGTCAGGAAAGCTTGGACATTTTGAAAGAAAAGATGGTAACTGCCCCTATCTTAGTATTCCCTGACTGGAATAAGGAGTTTCATGTTCATGTTGATGCATCTTCCATTGCTTGAGGTGTAGTATTGGCTCAGTCAGGTGAAGGTAATATTGATCACCCTATTGCTTTTGCAAGTAGAAAATTGTCCACAGCAAAAAAGAATTATACTACGACAAAACGAGAAGGTCTAGCTATGGTTTATGCTTTGCAGAAATTTCGACATTATTTGTTAGGATCTCATTTTAAGATGTTCACTGACCACTCTACTTTGAAGTATTTGTTTAACAAGCCTGTGTTAGGTGAAAGGATATGCAGATGGCTGATTTTGTTTCAGGAGTATGATTTTGAGATCATAGTTAAGCCAGGAAGACTTAACCTAGGGGCTGACCACTTTTCAAGGCTCAAGTCAGGAGAAGAAACAAAACATTCGCTTCACCGCAGAGCTCCTAGCATGCAAATTAATGTGGAAGTGCAGACCGAATTAAGTACCTGCCCCAATTGTCAGTATTGCTGGGAATTGTGCCGAAGGCTACAGTTACAAATGGGCAAAGTACATTGCTAGGGAATTCCTCGAAGATGTCTGTGATGCATAGGAGAAAGGTAGACCCTTTCATTACTCATGGTTGTTAGTGCTTATTGCATTGGTAGGATGGAGAGAACCTACCGAGGTGCAATTTGTGGATGTGCCCCCGCAGATGCCTGGCGCAACGAGGTATGCATCTCTTTGGGTCTCGCAAGATAAGGCCTTGCAGCAGATGACGAACTACGTGTTCGCCTTTTATTCGATGAGTATCTCATATGAGATCCTAAAAATGCCACGGCTCAGTAATGAGCTATTCTCTCAGTATGCTGGAGTGGCCAACTTCAAGGCTGACATGCATAATGTCTTCATCCAGGCCCGCGCAGATAACAAGCATACATGCTAGAAGTTGCCATACGTGGTGAACAGGGACGACATCCTCACAGTAGTTCAGCAGTGGCTGAATGAATGGGATGAAGGATGCAGGAACAAGTCCCAACATATCAGTTCCCCCAGTAATAGATGTGGGCACAGGTCCTAGTCAGGCACCGCAGAGTGACCCACCAGAAGAAAGTGAAGAACAAAGTGAGTCGCAACAGAGTGGAGATGACCAGGGTGGAGATGACAGAGGTGATGAAGAAGAAGAAGAATCGGTCAAAACCATCTCAGACCCCAATCGCCCAGATAAGCGCAAGTCTCCCGAAGTAGAGGAAGTGACTAAGCCTCAGCCTCGAAAGAAAGCTAAGGCGTCGAAGGGCAATAATATCGTTAAAGAGCCTGCCGTGACGATTGAAGAGCTTGATCAGGCTCTAACGAAGTCTACAGAGGTATTGTCTAGCAAATGGGCAGAGTTTGCATCCACAC
>LPNX010201114.1:200634-235250 GCA_001517045.1 Pseudotsuga menziesii
ACATTGGCTTGGAAGAACATAGGGCTATGTTTCTGGCTCAAACAACCTTGTATTTACCATGGTAAAACCATTATCATGTTCAATAATAGTTCTATTGATATCACGCTGATTCAATCGTAACCTGTACCATTTGACAACAAACAAAAATATCTTGAAGGATTTAAATTCACACGGAAGAATATCTTCCAGATACCCATAATATTGATTTCCTAAGATTTATGGATGTCTGTCACTTCTAGATGAAATATTGGTCACCTCAAAGACTATGGATATCCCACAATCTGATGTTTTCTTTATTTCATCCAAATTTTTGATGTGATATCTACAACCATTGCACACCATAGCCTTATGGTGTTTTACCTACAACAAGCCATACACAACAAGATTACATAATGATTCAATATTTATGATTAAGTGCGTGTTTATGTAGCCATACAAGGAAAAAAACAATGTGTACATCAAAATGTAATTTGGAAAAAAAATGAATTAGAGTGGTTGATTAATATGCTTTCCTTCTTATCTTTTAAACCATATGCTAAATTGATTTCCCTTTGTGTAATATTGGTATCTCCATTGTGATGTGCTGCTTTAACCAATGAAGCCACACCTTCCCATGATATTCCATGAACTGATTGTTCGCATCATTCAATCGATACCTTCATCTAAACAAGATTGTTTGTGATGTATAAATGAATTGCATCCCACTCTCGACCAACTGCTTGATGACAATAAAAGTTAAAATTCAAGATAGATGTAAATTATCTTAACAAAGAATACGCTCTTAATTGATGCAATAGATTGAATATGAAAATAGAATATGTTATTTGATATATATACATAAAATTCAGCAGTCAAATGTATTAGATTAATTAACATCCACCAAATAATAATTACCTTTAACCTGCCTCAATCTACCTTTCCCCTTCAGTTACTCCCCTTCAAAATTGTTATTGGAGTCTAGATCACAAATGCAACATAAATTGAGCTTTGACACTAAATTAGGAAGATATTCACTAACATACAACATGTTTTGGTATACCATATATCCCTCCATCATAGAACCCTCAGTACATGCTCGTTGTCTAACTAAACCTTTCATAAATTTCAAGTGTCTCTCAACCATCCACATGGACCTTGAGTGCACAGGTCCACACAATTCAATCTCCTTAACTTGGTGTATGAGGTAGTGTTCATGTGCATTGAAAATGCCGAAGGTAGATGCTTCTGTATTTCACACATGAGACAAGGAATTTCTCTCCTCCAATACTTTATATATTCTTTATGGATTTCTTTAGATGAAAACCATCTATAAGTGACACAAACCAATAATGATATTTAACAAAAAAAATTAAATTACATAACATGAATTAGTGCACAGAAAACAAATATAAATTATACGATGAATTAAAGAAACACTAAGCACATGTAAATAATTGCTAGTTACCTCATGTATTTCCCTAGATTATATATAACTTGTTTGACATTGTTGTCGAAGTTGTTCGAGAGAGAGAGAGAGGTCGAACATACTGTAACACTATACAAACCACATAATTTTTTAAAGAAAGATTAGACAAACAAAATAACAACAATATGCACTGAAATTAAAAAAAGCAATAATTATATGGATATAACCATAATAATTACCTTCATGAAGATGTGTCAATCATGTGTTTTCACTCCCACAAACTCACCTTTCTTTGTTATGATATTCTTCATGTTCGCACAAAATCCTGTGGGAAATTTAATTTTCCGCATGACTTCTTTTACAACATTACTTTGTTGCTCCGTAAACATCCATGGAATTGAGTTTATATTAATTTGGTCTCTGTTGCTATGAAATTGAATGACGTATTTCATTGCATGGTTTCCTTCTTGAATGTCTTTGCAAAATTCCCAATTTTTTCTTTGTTGCTTTTTAGCTCTAATAGTTTCCATAATGTTTCAGTCACATTCTTTCTGATATGCATTGTATCAAACAGATGAGCAATTTGTAGGTGCTCATAGTAGGGAAACTCGTTGAATTGTTTAGGATAACTTTTCATTCCTCATGGAATCCCATTAATCCCTTCATGATCACGACAGACATCATGAATGTTAGTTTATAAATCAATTACAGAAATCAATTATGGCCACTACATTAAAAACACACACAATAAAAAAAATACATAACAATTCCTATACGATGATCCATACGTACCATCTTGACTGTTTCTATTATATTGCAAATTCCAAAGGTGAGGTGTCATTCTCCTTGGTTTTAATGCAGTCTCTTGCTTCCCATTGAAAATATTTTTTTCCTGTTGTTCTATACCTGTGATTATTAGAGAGGAAGTTCCTATACTCATCAAATACCTCCTTTTTTGATGGCCTCAAAAACCAACTAGATCCAAGACTTTTACTTACATGTTGAATTCCTGATTAAAATCTTATTTCTAACCTTTAACTCAGATTCTCCATAATTTCGTCGTTCCACAAGATGTTTCCTGCAACTCCTTTTCTGTAATCTCCACCTTTTTCGCAACTCAACTTTTCCACAAACATCATTCCACAAGACGTTTCCCACAACTCCTTTTCCGCAACACCCTTTTTCACAACACTGCGGGTTGCGGGATGCATCTTTACAACTTTTTAAATTGAACTTTCGCAACTAATTGTAGATGCAACAGTCTATCCTGCATGTGGGTTGTGGACTTTGACTTATCGAAAAAAGGATTTCCCATAATTTCCATGTTTCTCGATTCTAAAATTTCAAAGTCTTCTGCACCGTCGATTCTTGCGGATTAGTTCTCGGTCGTCGATCTTTCTCCATATGCGGAACAAATTGTAACCATTGATTTCCGTCATGATATTTCTTCACCATTTGATCTTCTCTGAGATCTTTATTTGTAGCCCACTAAATTGATCACTGAAAGGATCAATTTCTCTGCAATTCGAAAACTAAATAATTTATACACATAATTATATGGAGTGAACGCAGGATGAATTCATATCTCTACAAATTTATATAGAACCAGGAATTCATCAAAACACACACGGAATGTAATCCTCTGTTCTTTATTCAACTTGATCAGAATTTCAAACACAGAGAATTCAACTTATTCACTCCTTCTATGCACACTCTTTTCCTATTGTCCCCTTTCTCCTATTCTTCCCTCCTAGCCTATTACACTCAAATTAATTTATAACACTCAAAAAACCTGTCAGATCCAACTAAGTTGGATCTGAGGACCTAATAAAACAAAGCCTTATCGACAAATATCAATCCTTGAGAAATCTACGCAAGGATCAAGGAGAACAAATGCAAAATTGCAACTTATTACAAATTTAAAACTAATTCTATCTACTTGGCATCGAACCCTATCCATCTAGAACATGATTACAAGGCAATATGACTCATTAGTAAATTAAATTCGAGTTGGATGCTAAGTTAATTCATCAGTCAATGAACTTTGAGCTGGATACTCCTGCATCATAACCCTAGGGAAGAAAACAATTTTTCATTAAGTCTTCAGGTAGTACATTGTACTTGGAAATTTCTTGCTCTGTCATCTAGGATACATCTTCAGTAGGGTGATTTCTCCATTTGACTAGGTATTGAAATAAGGTTTTGTTCTTGATCTTCCTTAAGATTATTTTGTCAAGGATTGCTTAAATCTGAGGTTGTTCTTTTTGTGGAATTTTTACTTGCCAATCTATAGTTGAATCATCTCTATTTGAAGTTACACCATCTGGTTGGTTACCTGCATCTATAAAAGGATACAAATCTAAAACATTAAAACTTGGTGAAATCTGAAGGTCAGAAGGAAGTTCAATTTCATAAGCATTTGCAAAATACTTCCTTAAAAATTTACAAGGTCCAATATTTTTACACTTCAACTTATTATAAGTTCCTTTAGGGAACATTTCCTTTTTAAGATATGCCATCACTAAATCTCCAATCTAAAAATTTACTTCTCTCCTCTTTAGGTCTTCTCTCTATTTATACTTCTTTGTGGTTTCCTCGGTTTCCTGTAATCTCTTCTTGATGTTTTCTTGTAGCTCATGCATACTGACTGCAAAATATTCATCCTCTACAGTTCTCTTTTCTTGTTTTCCCAAATCTCTAATTTCATATACACCTCTTGGATGCATCCGTAGACAATTTGAAAAAGGACTCATACGTGTACTTCTATTGGGTGAATCATTGTATGCGAAATCAGCCTAAGCTAAAGCTAAGTCCCATTGTTTTGGTGTTCATACACCAGACTTCTCAGTATATTTTCCAAGATCCTATTTACCACTTCATTCTATCCATCAGTCTAAGGGTGATAAACAAAACTAAAAATGAGATTAGTCCCCTATTTCTTCCATACAGTTCTCCAAAAATTACCAACAAATTTTGTATCTCTGTCAGACACAATACTCAAAGGAAAACCATGCAACTTTACAATTTCTGAAAAGAATAGATTAGAAATGTTTTTGGCATCATTAGTCTTTTTTCATGCAATGAAATGCACCATTCTAGAAAATCTATCTGCTACAACTAAATTGAATCATGGCCTTTCTGATTTCTAGGCAAACCTAAAACAAAATCCATGCCTATTGAATCCCAAGTCCTAGATGGAATAGGTAATGGTTGATACAATCCTGTGTTCTGAATTCTCCCTTTTGAATGTTGATAGACTCTACATCCTTCAACAAATTTATTCACATCATGCTGCATCTTTGGCCAAAAATAAAAATTACTCACCAGAGCAAAAGTATTTTTTTGCCCAAAATGTCCTGAGAGACCTCCACTATGCTTTTCTTGAATTAAATTTTCCCTCATTGAACATATTGGAATACACAACTTAGTGTCTTTGAACAACATTCCTTCCTGTATCATATAATCTAACCACTGGCTTATGTTATGGGTAACTAGATTTTCATGGGAAGCATAAATATCCTTGAAGTCTACATCCTCTTTATACATAGCAATCAAATTTTCAAATCCTGAAGTACTGACCTTAACTTCCTGCATTACCAAACTTATCCTGCTCAAAGCATCAACAACTTTATTAGACTTACCACTTGTATGTTTGATAATGAAGGTAAAGTTATGCAAAAATTCTACCCATTTAGCATGCCTCTGATTTAACTTAGGCTGGTTGTTGATGAACTGCAAAGCATGATTGTCATAATACAAAACAAATTCCTTGGGCATTAAATAATGTCTCCACTTTTCAAGAGATTGCACAACAACATATAATTCTTTATCATACAAAGAGTATTTTTGTTTGGATTCATTCAACTTTTCACTAAAATATGCCACTAGCCTCTATTCTTGACTTAAAATTGCTCCCACTACTGCTCCACTAGCATCTGTCTCCAGTTGAAACACTTTATCAAAACTGGGCAAAGCTAAAATAGGCTTCTCGGTTATTTTCTTCTTCAATAATTTAAAATTTCTATCAACTGCTTCGGTCCATTGGAAAGGCTGTTTACTTCCTCTAAAAGTATCTATTAAAGGTGCACAAATCTGACTGAAATTCTTAATGAAATTCCTATAGAAACTAGAAATTCCATGAAAACTTCTTACCTCATAAGCATTCCTTGGAACTGGTCAATTTAAAATTGCTTGCACTTTATCAGAATCCATTTTCAGTCCTTCTTCTGAAACCACAAACCCCAAGTAGACCAATTCTTTTTTCAAGAAGCTACACTTCTTCAAATTTATCAGCAGCTTCTCCTTCTTTAAAGTTCTCAACACCAACTTAAGGTGCCTTAAATTCTTTTCTCTGTTCTGACTACAAATTAGGATGTCATCTATATATACTATCACAAATTTTCCAGTAAATTCTTTCAAAACCTCATTCATCAATCTCATGAAAGTACTGGGTGCATTTGTAAGCCCAAATGGCATCACTAACCACTCATATAGACCATCATTAGTTTTAAATGTTGTTTTTCATCATCCCCTTCCCTTATTCTAATCTAATCATATCCACTTTTCAAATCTATTTTGGAAAAATATTTTGAACCACTTAAACAATCCATCAGATCATCAATTCTGGGTAAAGGAAATCTATACCTGATAGTGATCTTGTTGATTGCCTTGGAGTCAGTACACATTCTCTACCCACCATGTTTCTTTGGAATTATCATAGTGGGTATGACACAAGGACTCAAGCTCTCTTTCACCACTCCCTTCTCCAACAAATCCTGTACTTGCTGTTTGATTTCTTCATTTTCTAGAGGGGTTAATATGTATGCTGCTTTGTTAGGTAAACTTGCACCAGGTATTAATTCAATGTGATAACTAATACTTCTTATACAAAGTAATTCATTTGGCAATTCATCCACAATAATTTCAGCATACTCATCATGCAAAGTTTTAACTTCATCTGGAAAATCATCTAAATTTGTAGAAGTTAAAATTACCTTTGGCTTACCAATAAGAGCAAAATGTAGTTCCTTTTCTTTCTGAAATTCCTGTAACATTTCTTTTCCAGACATCAACATAATGCTTGATCCTAAACTTCCCTGAACTGCTTCATCTTCCAAAGGTGACAATGTATGTCTCTTCCCATCTTTCTCCAGAGAATAAGTATTCTTCCTCCCATCATGAACAAATTTCTTGTTATATTGCCACGGCCTCCCTAAGAGTATATGGCACACAATAGTTCATCCTTGTAAGTACCAATCTAGAACTCCACATTACATTGCTCATTCACCAAGAGATGATGTCCTTTCTGTAACCAAGACACTTTATAAGGAGTAGGATGCTTCATCCTCTTCAATCCCAGCTTCTCTACCATCTCTGTGGAAACCAAATTATCAGTACTACCACATTAATAACCATTTTACAACACTTACCTTGTGACTTACACCTTTTCTGAACAGACCTTTCTTTTGAACTGGTTCATGTACCTGTTTCTCCGTCTTCACCAAGACTCTCTTCAACATAAGAGCCTCTCCATCCTCTGGAGGATTATTCACCTTTGTTTCTTCTTTCGATTCAGATTCCAGAGCCTCTGTAACATTCACATTTCTCTAACCTGTAGATTTATTTCTTGGAAAATCCCAAGACATATCTCCAATATCTACACAAGTAAAACCTCTTACTTCTCTATTTATACCTCTTCCTCTACCTCCTCTGAATCCTCCTCTCTAGAATGATTGACTGCTACTGCTAGAAACTTCAGCTTCATCTTTAGAAGTTCTACCTCCTCTGTTTGGAACACCTCTGTCTCTTACCATGTTCTTTCCTTTGTTCATCTGGTTTTTCTTTCTTAGCAATTTCTCTTCTACCTTTAAAGATACCTAATATGCATCTTCTATAGTTTTCAAATTTAATAGACTAATTTCATCATGTATATCATATCTCAACTCATTGATATACCTAGCTACTCTTTCTATACATCCCTCTGTGTGTCCAGATCTAATATTCAGTCTAAAAAACTCTTATGTATATTCTTTTACTGTCATAGCCTTCTATCTAAGGTTTTGTAATTGTCTACGAATATTTAACTAATAGTCCTTATGCATAAATTGACTTTTAATCTTAGACAACATCTTATCCCAAGATTTAATTTTTTTCTTACCTCCTCTTTCTCAATGGATTTGGAGCTCATCCCACCAAATAACTGCATGTCCCTTCAATCTAGTAGCTACATATCTTACTTCCTTCTTGTCTTCTATCTCTTCAAAATCAAAGTATTTACTCAGAGCATTAATCCAATCCATGATTTCTTCAACAATTAAGTTACCTGAATACATAGGTACTTCTATTCTTGGTCTGCCACTGGGTTTCATCAACATCTTCAATATTTTAACTTCATCGGGATCTTCTTCTTCTTCCTCAGAGGATTCGGATTTAGCTTCTTCATCACTGTCACCTGAATTATCTGAATGGTTCTTTCTTTCCATAGCTTCTAACCTTTCTTCCAGCATTCTCATGTTTCTTTCCTTTTATGTTTCTGTAGGTTGTCTTCCTCAACCACATCCAAAAGGAACTCCATGTATGTGTCCCCTTCTTGGTGGCATATTTCTTCACAGACTCAATTGATCAACTAAGCTACTACACCAAATCTTTGTCCTGCTCTGATACCAAAACTGATGGCCTCAAAGACCAACTAGATCCAAGACTTTTACTTACAGGCTGAATTCCTTATTGAAATATTCTTTCTAACCTTTAACTCAAATTCTCCACAATTTTTTCGCTCCACAAGGCATTTCCCACAACTCCTTTTCTGCAATATCCACCTTTAAGCAACTTGGATTTTCCACAAACATCATTCCGCAAGATGCTTCCCACAACTCCTTTTCCACAACACCCTTTTCCGCAACACTGCAGGTTGCGGGATGCGGCTTTACAACTTTTTAAATTGAACTTTCACAACTAATTGCGGCCGCAACGTTCTATCCCACATGTGAGTTGCGGACTTTGACTTATCAAAAACTGAGTTCCCACAATATCCATGTTTCCCGATTCCACAATTTCGAAGTCTTCCGCATCGTCAATTCTTGTGGATTAGTTCTCGGTCGTTGATCTATCTCTAGATGTGGAACAAATTTTAACCGTTGATTTCCATCACTATCTTTCTTCGCCGTTCGATATTCTCTGAGATATTTCTTCATAGCTCACCAAATTGATCACTGAAAGGATCGATTTCTCTGCAATTTGAAAACTAAAGAATTTATACACAGAATTATATGGAGTGAACACGGGATGAATTCATATCTCTACATATTTATATAGAACCAGGAATTCATCAAAACACACACAGAATGTAATCCTATGTTCTTTATTCAAATTTATCAAAATTTCAAACACAGAGAATTCAACTTATTCACTCCTTTTGTGCACACTCTTTTCCTACTGTCCCCTTTCTCCTATTCTTCCCTCTTGACTATTACACTCAAATTAATTTCTAACACTCAGAAAACCTATCAGATCCGACTAAGTTGGATCTGAGGACCTAATAAAAGAAAACCTTATCGACAAAGATCAATCCTTGAGAAATCCACGCAGGGATCAAGGAGAACAAAGGCAAAATTGCCACTTATTACAAATTTAATACTAATTATATCTACTTGTCATCGAGCCCTATCCATCTAGAACTTGATTACAAGGCAAGATGACTCATCAGTAAATGAACTTCGAGCTGGATGCTAAGCCGATTCATCGGTCAATGAACTTCGAGCTGGATTCTCTTGCATCATTTCTTAAGATTTTTGAGAGACGATATTTGATCTTAGGACCTCAAACTCGACATGCAAATTTTCCCTTTGTTTGAAGACCTACAATATATAGATATGGACTATCTATGTCAATTATAATTATATATATATATAATATATTAACTACTTCATAAAATTAAATGCAATTAAAGTGGAACTTAAAAATACAAACCACAAAAATGGGTTAACCTTGGGGCATCGTGTATTGTTCGTACAAGCATTGCATGGAATTGAAATTTCCTTTGTCATATTGGTCTAGATACGTCATACATACTGATTCCATTCCATAACTTTAGTAGCTCGTCTATAAGAGGTTCGATATATACATTCATTTCTTTGACTTGGAACTTACCTGATTGATTTGAAGTACGTATAAAATATATAATTATGAGAACCATTAAGATATATAAACCATGCACAAGAGTAAAATAATATATATATATATATATATATGAAATTAGGAAGCAAAATACGACAAATGAGATTCCACAACTACAATAAAAATAAAACATTTGTAGACACAATATACCTAGAATAATCATCGACAACATTATGTGCTCCATATTTATTGACAACCATGGTGGAATGTTATTGTTAAGAAAATAGCCCACTTCGTGTAAATGGATCTCATCTGTGAAAATGGATTAACACCATCTACTGCCAAAGAAATCCTAAGATTACAGGGTTCTTCTTTAAAGTAAGGCCACTTTTCCTCCATATCTCTAAATGCAGAACCATCTGTAGGCATTCGAATAACATCATCTTGACTTCTATTCCTTGCATGGTAATCCATAAATATGCTATGTTATTGTACCTGACTAGTCGTTGCAAACGTGGAATGATGGGAATATAACGAAGAACCTTGTGAGGCACCTTTTTGTTACTTGATCTGTCCTATATCTACTTATATGGCATTCCAGACATTCTGTTGCAAATTCATACTGATTATAATATATAACATGGTCATCGAGACATGCATGACTTGCTTCATAATTCATTCCAATCTCTTTCATGATGGAAGATAAATATCGATATGTGGGAGGTAAAATATTTGATGATGGTAACAAAAATTTAGCTATAAAGCTACATCAAATAAAAATAAAAATAGAGTTAATATAATATATAAATAATATTAACAAAACACATTTCATCCTTATTAATTTGAATTCTGAATTAACAATAAAATATTAAAGGGACAAATATAACCTTTATCAGGATCATATATATCTAATGGATTATTTTACATACCTTAACATCCGTGTGATTGATAGCCCGCACGGGTGTGGCTCATTGGCGGTTCCGTTGTTATGAAGTCACTTGAGATCAATCCCACCTAGGTTTACCTGTGTCCCATGTCTTGCAACAGGTGTGGGGCACCTAGGGTTATAGTGGTAGTGGGAATGGATCCTTGGACCCCGTGTCACACGAGTACCAGCCCAACCCCAATTGCCGATTCCCCTAGTAAAAAAAAAAACATCCGTGTGATTGATATGTTTGAAATACCATTCATAACCTTCAAGTTCATTATCAACAATATAACAGAGAGAATATTTGTTTTGGATCCTTCATAAAGGGGTTTGTATGCCTTCTCAAGAAGAGGTATATCGTGAACATCATCAAATTCATCAATATTTTCATGATCCTCGTCATCATCATCATCTATTATAACATTAAATGAATCATGGATCAATGTATTAGTACCATCATCTTCAACTACATTATCAGTATGAGCATATTCTTCAATAGGATTATTAACTTGTTCTCCATTAAGCATAGCTCCATGTTCCTCCGGTACTTGTTCTGAAAGAAATTTCTCTGGACGATATGTCGTAGGATGTATTTTCTTTATAATTACATGATGAAATTAATAGATATAATTTAAATAGGAAATATTAAAATAATACATACATTTAACAAAGCAAAAAATATAAAAAATTTATAATGCTAAACTTACAAATGGACGATATTCATTCCCCCCTCGGCATGTCCATGTTCCCTACAATGTTTGGTGGCTATTGTGATCAATATTCTTCTCCTCTTAAATCCCCTGCATTGACTACATGGACAATAACATTTCCCATCACCCCTTCTTTTCGCTGCATCCCACAGTCTAGCAAGCAATTGTCGATTTTGTTCATTTGGATCAGTAATATCACTATTTGACATTTTGTCACAAAAATCTTGAATGAAGACTATCGAAAACCTTAAAAAATCAAGGTCCACGCATCACTATTTCTGCAAACAGTAGTTTGTTGAAGAATAAAATAATTTCTGTAAATCGTCTGTCGATAAAATGATGTCCACAAATAGTTCATCAAGAAATAAAATAATTCCGTAAACCGTCCGTCGTAGAATAAAACAATTCCTCAAACCGTCCGTCGAGGAATAAACTAATTTCCGCAAACCTTCTGTCACTTCTATAGAAAACATGTCAGAATCTTTCTGTAATTTATATATTTTCAAATTCAACAATCATCAAATAACTGATGATATTAACCTAGTTACCGGTGCAAAAGGCCTAGTTGTCGTTGCAAACAAAAATGGAAATTACCTCGCCAATATGACGTAACATCGTCAGATATCCGACGTCAGAGTGGTTGGAAATACGACAATATTGGAGTCAGAAATCCGACCTACTTGAAGTCGAATATCTGACAAGCCAAAGTTGAAAATTCGACAATTAAAATAAGCATCGAAAATTCGACAAAATATTCTATAATTTAAAAAAAATTAATCAAAATTCGACATTTCAAATTGAAATCTGAAAAACAGTACTTTTCGTCGGATGTCGTCGGATTTTGGGTTGAAATCTTGTTGTGAGAACTACCTCGCACCATGAACTCTACCCTATGATCTGACTAATCTAGGGTAGGTGATTTTGCACGTAGTAGGAGATAAATCCCCACTACATAAAGAATAATCAATATTATAAGGACATAAATACAACATACCTATCATATCTCCTTTTGCTATTACCAATGCTCCTTTAGTGATATTCCACCATGTTTCTCCAAACATACACAAATAACTGCTATCTCTCACCTGCCCTTTTGAGATCAAATTTACTTTCATAGCATAAATATGCCTTACATATTTTAGCAGCCATTCATTTTCATTATTTAACTTAATATGTACCTGTAGAAGGAGTAAGTCGACGAAGTCGACTTGAACAAAGACCGACTTAGTCGATCAGCCGAATAAGTCAATGGGCCGACTTAGTCGATCAGCCGACTAAGTTGGTCGGCCGACTAAACTAAGAAGATTAGTCGGCTAACTAAAAGTCGTGTCGGTTCACCGAACTGGCAAGTAGTTATTTTGTAATTGTTTGTAAATTGTATATATTAGGCTATTGAGCAAAACGAGAACTCAGTTCAGTTCTCTGCTTTGTATGAACTCAATATAATAAAATAATCTGTTTCTCTCATATGTAGGCTTGTCTCTTGTCTCTGATTTATGGTTATGTATGTTTTAGTATGTATTATTGGTAACTCTATGTGATCTGTGAGATTACAACATTGGTTCCGTTGCCGGTAGTACATGTCTAAAATATATGTTCACATATGATACCAGAGCACGAGATTAAGGACTGGTGGGAATGTAAAATTGCCAACTACTTGCAAAATTATGCCCGTAGGAACAGATTAACAGTCGTTGAAGCCAAAGCAAGATTTTTCACAGAGACGCATGAAAAATTCGTCGAATGAGTGCCCCATCTATTGAAGCAACTTCTGGATGAGAAAGACCGACGCAACTAAAGAAGAACAGTTGCTGTAAAAACTGATCCGAGGGGGCCGCACAAACTTGTCGGAGTGGTTTGAGAAAATCGCCGACGACTTCTGTGAGGAGCAAGCAGTCGAAGATAGAACGTCCATGGAAAATGTCAAAGTGAAATTTTACACAGATTTCACCGAATAATTTTTGTGCTCCCTACCGACATTGCTATTCAAATTCTTGATAGAGAACGAAGCAGGCCATATCGTTGAACCTCGACCACCGCTGTGCGAACAGCCACCAAATACCAACTGGGCGGAGAAGCAGAGGAAGTGGGAGAAATTTATCACAGAAAGGGAGTGAGAATACTTCCTGAGCAAATAGACCGAACTATCCGAGCTTACTAAAAAGCGTCGGGTAGGCTATGGGGGGGTAGTTGGTCATGTGTCGGAGATAGAGTATAGTGGATCCTAGTCGACCTGGAGGAGATAGCCGTCACCAGTAATGAAAATTCGACCGTAGAGGATCTCAAGAAATAGTATTGTACAAAAGTATTTCGGACACTCAGAAACAAGAAAGGGACGAAAGACAGCAGAGAAAGGAAGAAAGAAGTGAAAGATCCGTCGGACTGCACAGAGGACAAAACCCTAGGGAGAACGACCGCGTAGAGAATCCGCTAGAGTCAGGTCATGACCGACAGGAAGAGGGCGTCGAGCAAGAGGTGTCCCCTATGGAGGAAGAAGTATGGATAGAGCAGCCAGAAGCTCTCCAATTAAGAGCTCCCGACGACGGAATAACCCTTTCCCCAACAAATCCACATACCAAAATATAGACTATTGTCGAAGACGACCTTTGACTACGAGCTGGTGAATTCAGTATATGGAGTCAACTAGGTGACAAAACATATACTGGTCGACATCTTATCATACATCGACCGCTCGAAGGCAACTGGGTGACATTTCAGGCGGCACCCTCCTTGCTCTTACCGACACATGAAGGAGCACCCCCCCGCCAAATACAGCTCTAGAAGAAATCAAACAAGCAGACCTGCGAACACAAAGTTGCAGTGGACCATCGACAGCCGAAGTCGACCCTAATCGACTACAAGTCGACGAAGACACGACGACCGATGAGAGTACAAGTTCCGTCGACCAAAATTCCGCAAGAACAACAATAACCCCACCACTTTCACCACCACCCCCACCTCCAACTCCGCCAACTTCTGAGAGTAGTGAAAGTGATTCAGACATGGGTCACGGATCGGCTCACATTCCTCTCTATGAGGGGGATGAAGACCCCATACGACACGGGTTTCTTCTGCGAGTCGGCCTAGGAAGCAAACCAGGTGATAGATGAAGAATGACAAATGGCACAGTTCGTTGGAGCCTTACGGAAAAGGGCCTTGACATGGTACATGGCCTTTTCCAAATGGAAACCCAGAGCAATGAAATCCGAGATTAAGGCACAGTTCTTATCCTTTTTCAAAACCCCAGATGCCAAGCACCTGGCTACCAAAAAGATTAAAATGACGTCTAAAAAGCCAGGGGAGACAGTCCGCGACTACGACAAACGTTGGAAGGACCTATTAAGCCAGTTAGATTATGTTATTGATGAAAAACTACTAATTCAATGGTTCCTTGCAGGATTATCACCGAAAGTACGCCAACATATCAGTCTGGAAACGTTCAAAACATATGAAGATGCGCTAACCAAAGCTCTGCAGGTGGAGATGGATGAATACATACCTGCTTATCCGACGGACCACAGATTGGAGGAACAGCTCGAGAATGTGCAGAAGTCTTTGAAAGAACTGACCCTCAAGAATTAGGAAATCTGGTGTACTAAATGCTTGACGGCCGGTCACTCGAAATATAATTGTCGACACGAATATAGCCGACAAGACGTCCGCTTCATACAAACTAAGTTATTTTGCGACATCTGCCAGGACCACGGAGACCATTCTACAGCAGATTGCACGTTTAACATGAAAAATGGGAAGGCTTCCTGGTGCGCCATCTGTGAGACCAAAAGTCACAATACCGCCGACTGTCAGTTAAACCTGAAAAATCGACAGAACTATCAGGCGGTTTACCAGACAAATGGAGTCGCGCAAAACAATGAGAAAAGTAATACAAATGAATCGACCGGACAAAGATACGATGCCCGACGATATGAGCGTCGGTACGACAATCGACGACAAGGATATGGAGGCAGAAGTCGATTCGTTAGGAATCGCGACATACGCCCACGTCGATCCACCCATTGCTTCATATACCATAAAGAAGGTCACCGATACGCAGATTGTCCTTACAAAGACAGAACTGATCTTAAATTCTGTAACCATTGTGGAGTAGGCGATCACTCTCTGGAGGATTTTCCTACCATGTTAGATAAAATCAATAATAAGAAAAATGTTAATGTCTTGTCTTGTGTCCAGAAGCATGATGTATTAACTACTAAAAATCTGCATATTGTCACCCGACAAGGCACAAAAACAGGCCCTGATAATCCTCAAATTAGTAAGATTAAAAACACAAATGGTTATCCTGACCCTACGAAGGAGAAACAAACATATCAAGAAGCCACACACATATTCCAGAACATTGCACTCCAAGAAAACATCGTTAACAGCCGACCTGACACAATACATCAAATAATCCAACTGGTTCAAACCGACAAATCAGTATCTCAGTTTATAGACTTATTGCAGGAAATAAAAAGCACTAACCCTGAAAAGCAAACAAAAAATATTTGCAGCCTGAACCAAAAAGACAAAAGCGATGCCGACCCACTTGTCAACCTGGAAATCGAAGGTTACCATGTCCGACAAGTCATACTCAACTTTGGGTCCCAAGTGAACATCATGACACGAGATACATGGGAACAAATGGGAAAACCTCGACTCTATGAGTCCTGCATTTATCTAAAACTCGTCGATCAAGGCCTCATCGAACCCATAGGGGTTTGGAAAAATGTCGACATGACCATCAAAGGAATCTCGACCAAGGTTGATTTCGAAATTATTGACCCAAAAGAAGGATCTAGCTCCTTCCCATCCCTAGTCGGTCGACCTTGGGGATGAAAGATGAAAGCCTCCATCTCCTTAGACAAAGAACGAATCAAGTTAAAAGGGAATGGTCAAAAGGTCATTGTACCAATTCATCCCTCCCAAGGACAACCTTGGGTAGAGCCGATTGATGAGGAGGTCGATATTAGACAACTTTACCAGATCCACAACAATACAGACTATACAGAACCAAACATCCATGGGGAACTTCACTTAGGTGACCAAGACCCAATTGGGTATAACTCAGATGCTGAATTATATGACTGGGAAATGGAAAATTACGAAACACAAGCAAGAGGGTGCTGGAATATACAACAAGTACACAAAAACCCCACCCGACAGTGCTTCATAGTATCTATTATCCCTAAAATCTTTGAAAAGAAAGTCAGGGAATGCCCTACCTTACAACCAACCAATTTCAACACTACACAATTACCCAGGTATAAGGAGAGGGAATCCCCAGTCATGCACGTCGAACAAGTATCTAAAAATATTGGAGAACATGGTCGCCTTCAAAGCTTAGTTGAAACGTTCACAGGTCAAGCAGCTAGATGGTGGGATACCCATCAGACAAAACTACAGACTTGGACAACTGCTTCGACTTTCTTTGTCGAGCGGTTTGGTGGAAAAAAGTTAACCCGGGAAGCTCAAATCCCTATCTTTACCCAAGGTCAAAACCCAGAAGAACATATCAAAACTTGTGAAAAGGAATGGAGACGACTTGGACATAAGGATGAGAGAGCCTGGCCACATTTGTTCCCTTCAACCCTATCCGACTTACCCAGTAAATGGTATAAGATGGAGGAAGCTAGAGGAGAAACCTTCTTCTGGCATGAGCTAAGGGAAAATTTTATTAAAGACTTCAAATTCATACCTCAAGATGAAAAAATGGTTGAGAGAGCACAGCAATTCAAACAGTTTATTCAACCGACTGAAAAACAACCCTCCCATGACCATCGACAAAGCAAGGACTGTAACAGTATACAAACCATGTCGACACCCCAGTCGACCCGTCTACAAATGGAAAATGAACACACAGAAGGCAATAGCTTCAGATGGAAGACCGACCACATTGAAACAACAAAACCTATCTACTCACTCCTGAAAGTCGAGACCACCGACAAACCAGATCTTGACAGAATGACTGCAGCCGACTTCCCTGCCACATTCTCACAGTTCAAAGAAGGAATTCGGCCGATCAATGAAGCTAAAGCACCAGAGTGGCTAGATGCCAAAGTAAAAACTAAGGAGGTCGACATTTCAAATGACGACCAACCAAAAATAGCCAATATTGGTGACTACTGGAACGAACAACAGACCACCGAAATAGTGAACTTACTCCGAGAATTCCAGGATGTCTTTTCTAGGGACTATAAAGACTTAAAAGGCTTAGTACAAGAAATGGGTGAAATGAAAATCGATACTAAACCTGATGTCCGACCTGTCAATAAAAGACCTTATAAACTAGCTCATAAGTATAAAGAAATAGTTAAAAAGGAAATCGACAACATGTTAGCAGCAAGGATCATTTACCCTATTGACCAATCGGAATGGGCCAGTCCCATGGTCGTACAGCCCAAGAAACATGACCCGACCAAGTTAAGAATTTGTGTCGACTTTAGGGAGCTCAATAAAGTCACACTGACAGATCCATTCCCCACACCTTATGCTGACGAAATCCTGAATGAAGTTGCAGGCCATGAGTGCTATTCATTTACAGATGGATTCTCAGGATACAACCAAGTACCAATAGCAAAAGAAGACCAGAAGAAGACAACATTTGTGTGTGAATTTGGGTCCTTTGCTTATAGAGTTATGCCTTTCAGGCTCAAGAATGCACCTGCAGTATTTTCCCGCATTGTTGTCAAGAATTTTCAAGGATACATATATAAGACCATGCCAGTATATTTCGACAACTGGACAATCTACTCCACCTTAAAAGATCACTGCACATGGCTCTAACTTATGTTGGAAAGATGTCGATAGATTCAACTTTCCCTCAATATTAAGAAATGTATATTTATGACTCCCATAGGAATACTCTTAGGACATATTGTCTGTAAAGAAGGCATCAAGGTCGACTTTGCCAAGATTAATATTATTCTCGACCTGAAACCTCCAATAAACCCCAAACAAGTCAGGGTATTACTTGGCCATACAGGCTATTATAGGAAGTTTATAAGACACTATTCAGATATGACCTACCATCTGGAAGAGCTACTAAAAGAAGATCAAGAATTTAAGTGGACAAAGGAATGCCAGATCTCCTTCAACAAACTGAAAAGAAAACTGGTCGAAGCCCCCAGACTCAAATTCCCAAACTGGTCGACCAAATTTTATGTGCACATCGATGCATCAGGAATAGCAATAGGAGAAATCTTGACTCAACCAGGGGATGACGGGATGGATTACCCTATAGTTTACAGCAGTTGAAAACTAAATAAGGCTGAAAAGAACTACTCGACCATCAAGAGGGAAGCACTAGGTATGGTCTTTGCCCTCCAAAAGTATCGACATTACCTCTTAGCCAACCCCTTCACATTTTACACCGACTATCAAGCTTTGAAATATTTTGTCAATAAACCCCTTCATCATGGGAGAATTTGTCGATGGCTACTTCTTTTTCAAGAATTTGAGTTTGAAGTCGTTGTCTGACCAGGAAAGCTAAATGTCAGGCCCAACCATCTATCCCGTATCGACACAGGGGAAGAACCGACTGGAGTCGACGACGACTTACCAAATGCACATTTATTTCGTATAGAAGCAGTGCCAGAAGAGCTGGAAGAAATTGCTCAGTTCTTAGAGATGGGTCAGGCACCAGAAGGTATGAACACCAAGAAAAAGCAAATCTTCGTTATGAAGGTTGCACCTTACAGCCTCATCAATGGATTTTTGTACAAAATGGGGTTAGACGACATACTCAGAAGATGTGTACTCGACCAAATCATGCATGAAGCACGCTATGGACCTGCAAGAGGACATTTCCAAGTAGACACAACTGCCAAGAAAATCCAACAGTCGGGGTTATGGTGGCCGACACTCCACAGAGATTGCAAAAACTTTGTTAGTCGATGTGACAGATGCTAACGACTTGGTCGAGCATAGAAATTCCCTTGATATCTGTAAACCCTAGTCTCACATTTGAAATCTGGGCTATAGACTTCATAGGACCATTTCCTATCCCAGCCAAATGATCAGGTGTAAGATATATTATAACTACAGTAGAATATGTTACCAAATGGGCCGAGGCTGAACCTATCGATACATGTTCAAGTGAGGTCGTCGCTAAGTTCATCTACGAAAACATCATCACTCGATTCGGATGCCCACTAACCTTGATCAGTGACTAAGGGTCACACTTTATCAACAAAACTATCAAAAACTTGATCGACCAGTTTCACATCGACCACCGACGTAGTACAGCATACCACCCACAGTCGAATGGCGCGATTGAAGCTTTCAATAAAACATTGACAAAAGGGTTAACCAAAATATGCAGTACCGACAAAGACGACTGGGACGAGAAAATTCCTGCGGTCCTCTGGGCATATAGGACAGCCTATAAACGGTCGACCGACCAAACCCCCTTTCGACTAGTCTACGGACAAGAAGCAGTCGTCCCCCTACATTTTTTACAGCAGACACCTATTATTTCACAACTACTACATGTCGATGTCGAACATGCACGAAAGGACCGACTGTTCCAACATAGCAAGCTAGAAGAACATAGACTCATGGCTATACAACACCGAGAAATTCACAAACAACAATAGAAAGCATGGCACGACCGTAACATCAAAAACAAAAACATGTCGGTCGGCGACCTTGCCTTACTTTATAATAGTCAAGTCAAAGGAAAACCCAAGAAACTTCACACAGAATGGATGGGACCTTACGTTGTCGAAGAAATACACCCCAATGGTTCAGTCCGACTAAAAACATTGCAGGGCCTAGTATTTTGGAAGCTTGTTAATGGAGCCCGACTGAAACGTTACAAAAAAAAAAAATCAAATAATGACCTTAACCGTCAATCAAAACCCATAAAAAGCTACCAATTCCAAAAACAAAATAATACAACCGACACAACAAACCATGACAGGAACTCACTACTTCGACAAACGACATCATCATCTTCGACCATCTTCATCGACCAGTCCAGCTGACCATTTTCACCACTGACGCCGACCGACGACCTCAAAAGTCCCATCACGCATTGATGGCCTCGAGCGTCGCACACCTTCCTCTATTAAGTTCCACTGGAGTATTACGGTCGGACTGTCCAGTCTGACATTAATACGTTCATCCCCGCACGCAGACACACCCGCGCCTATAAATACGGGACCGTCGCAGGTTCATTCACAACACCATTCACCCACAGAGCCACCGCAACCTCAGTCGACCAAAGGCCAAGAACCCTGTAACAACTTCGACCAATCTAACACAATGGCTCCCAAACTAACCCGAGCAGAGACCAAGGAAAAAGAGCTACAGGCTGAGGATACACCCTTGGTCCGCAGGCTGAAAAACATCAAGAACGCCAAAGTGTAGGAGGGCCAATGGCAGAAACTCTGGACCGAAATCCAATAGTGGGCCTACGTCGACAAAAGAATGACCCAGGCCGCTAAAAAGATCCAAAAGAGCACCATCTTTAACTATCCCAACACACCCCTGATGGCCAGCTTTGGTGGAACAAAAGAAGTTGCCGTCAAGTTTATCATCAGTCGTTATCACAACGGTCAGTTCTACTTCGACGAACCGATCGCCATTACTGGGGATGTCATCTCCAAACTTACTGGTCTGTCCAACCAGGGAAACCCTGTACCGATCGGCATTAAGGAAGGATTGGTCGAAGAACTTACTGGCTCGCCATCCGGGAAAAACTCCAAAGGGTTGATGATCGGGCAAATCACAACTCGTACGCCACAGATTGTGGCTAAAATCATAGCAATAACACTTACACTAGCAGGTCGAGGCAGCGACCTCAAGCTGGAGATGCTGGAGGCAGTCGACACAATTTCTACCGATGGACGCATCTACAGATGGGGAGACTATGTCGTCGACATGGTCAAAACTGTCTGTGAGCGATGCCAGGAGACAGGGGGAATCATCAAGTTCCCCTCCCTTATTATCTGGATAGTTATGTATCACATATGTCCAGAAGGCAATCTAGTCTTTCGGGAGCCGACATAGTTCGACATGAACAGGTTCAAACCCTTCTCCCAAAAAGGAACCCTGCATGAGCTAGCACAGGGCAAAGTCTTTTTGGAAAATTGGTTTCAGCAATTAAAGGTTCGTACGACTAGGTGAAAGGTGCCTCAAAACATCCGACGAAACCTACCTGCAAATTCTCACATCCAGCTGGAGATCGACCACACGTTGGTCTGGTACATGCAGGGCGAGGACCCCAAGGCCAAAGCCCTCGACTACTACTCGTCTGTCGACCAAATATTCTGGGAATTGACTCGACAGGCGAAGACCAAAATTCCAGTGCCTGAGGAAGCCAAACAGGTCAACCTCTCAGTAAAGGAGCCACTAACCGACCAGGAGAAAGAGGAAGACTACGAGCTAAACCTGTACATAAGTACATTTGTGTCGGAGGACACCCCGGTCGAGCCCACTGGTCGGGTACAAATCACCATCAAGCCTCCAACCAGAGTCGAACAACAGCCGACAGAACCACAGCCACAACAACAGACCACACTCCCGGTTCCAGCAAGCGTCGTCCCAACTCAGGTACCGACAAGTGAAGTCGAGCCTAACAACCCCGAGTATGCGTTATCAAAAGACATCATCAAGAAATTGGCTGCTGAGATTGCTGCCGCCAGAAGGAAAATCAGAGCACAACAAGTACAGCAAGGCAAAGGTAAGCGCAAGCTTATCATTGCTGAGTCCTCTGACAATGAGGAAGAGTTGATAGCTGCGGCCGTCGACATTGTCGAGGATGCAGCTGCAAATAAAGTACCAGTTGAAACTCAGTTTCAACGGTTTCTTGAAGCAGGAGCTCCGGAAGGAAAACCAAAGAAGACAAAAAGAACGCCGACTCCTGAAGACGTTGTCAACCTTGTGTCGACCCCCCCACCCCCATCACCAACACCAGTAATCGAGGAGCAAGCACTGGCACAGCCGTCGGTCAGCCCCCTCGACCTATATCAAAGCGCAATCCCGGAGACAGTAAAGGCCAAGTTCGACCAGGACAAGGAGCTCAAATATTTCTTCGCGACTATGCCTGAGCTGTTTCAGTCGGTATAGAAAATTCAAACAACGGTCCCCCTCTACGCAAGTAAAAAGATCTATGCACAAACCACGTCGACATTCATCCGAGACACCCAAGAAGGAGAGATAATTGGTGAAGTTTAGTCTGTAACGGAGCAAATCAACCCCGAAACCCAGAATGACCTACCCACTTCACCCTCAGAAGCAGGTATCTCTTCCGACGGAAGCCCACAACACACTCCAGCTAACCCATCTACCCCTGTTCATTCCCCCACCCCATCGCCACTACCACCACCATCACCACCCCCTCCACCACCACCGGATTCACAGCCAGACCTATCACGACCACCTACATCTTCACAACCGGAAGTGGTCATACCACCTCCCCAACCAAATAAACCCTCTACTTCCATTCCGCTGACCACAGACCCAACCTCAACCACTGCAGGTACACAGGAGAAAGTGACCGACCCACAAAAGAAGAAAAAAGAACATCATTCACGAACGTCCAGCCTACGGATCAGCCTAAGGGATGCAAGCTCATTGACCAACATAGAGGTCGGCCAACTACTCAAAACCTTGGCCAAAGAATCAAAGAAAAGGACAGTGAGAAAAGCTAAAGAGCTCATAGACAAAAATGCAGAAGAGGTCGAGTTTCTCGGCAAATGCAGGGCTCTGGCTCAGTCTGTCGTCCCAGGTCCTATCAAAGTCGTCACAGATAGACCTCTTGAAAGGGCATATCAGCTTTTTGAGAGCATGGTGTCGACCATACAGGCACATCTCCAAGAGACTAAGGAAGAATAGAAGGAAGAGACTGCCCGACTTCTCCTGGACCAGCACACTGCCTTTTCGGAAGCATACAAGGTTCTACAAGACCATATGGAAGAATCATTCTTCACTGAGGAAGTCTTAAGAGACTGGCCTACTCACTATGGGCAGGTCTATCAGCAGACCCGACAGACGCGACAAGGCATTCAGGATTTGGAGGGCCGGAAGATGATAGAGGCAGCACTTAGGCAAATAATTGAAGAACAGATCATACTGGAGACCAACAAACTGCAAAAGCTGGAACGGGAAGCACATCAATGGGTTCAACAGGCTCTTCCCAACTTAGAGAAATTCAACATCATCTGCCAACAGATGAAACGACTCATCAACGCCGCAGAAGAACAGAACCAGTTTTTGGGCCCCAACATGGAAAAAATCGCAGAAGTACCCATCTCCGAAAAGATGTTGATCCTATCAAGTCTGACAACATTAACGATCGACATCCAGAAAGCTTTGCAGAGTTGGACGGATTTTCAGCATCACCTTGCCATCATAGCTCTGGCCATTGTCGAGGTCTGCGTCCAGAGAAGACCGACCATCCATCTGCACAGTCCACCACAATAGCATGTTGAATGATCTGGCACAAACTTCATTTTTGTACCTCCCTGTTTCTTTGGGATGAAGAAACATTTTGTTCGTGGGGGAGATGTAGAAGGAGCAAGTCGACGGAGTCGACTTGAACGAAGACCGACTTAGTCGATCAGCTGACTAAGTCGATGGGCCGACTTAGTCGATCAGCCGACTAAACTAAGAATATTAGTCGGCTAACTAAAAGTCATGTCGGTTCACCGAACCGGCAAGTAGTTATTTTGTAACTGTTTGTAAATTGTATATATTAGGTTGTTGAGCCAAACGAGAACTCAGTTCAGTTCTCTGCTTTGTATGAACTCAATATAATAAAATAATCTGTTTCTCTCATCTGTTCTTGTCTCTTGTCTCTGATTTATGGTTATGTATGTTTTAGTATGTATTATTGGTAACTCTATGTGATCTGTGAGATTACAACAGTACCTTACCCATTCCAACAAATTTACACGGTTCATCATCCCTCAATAAAACATGTACAAAATCACCTGGAACATAATCATGAAATAATTTCCTATGGGGTGTAGCATGACATGAAGCCCTTGAATCTACTACTTAGTAATCACTAGTATTATCTAAAGCAAGAATCAAAGCACCTTGTAACAAATCATCTACTACATTTTCTTCCTAAGTAGTCTCATGTTGCTCGCCTCCTTTCTTCTTTGGAGCTCTATAGTATTTCTTTAGATGTCCTCTCTTACCACAGTTCTAGAACTCTATCTTTCCAAATATGGAATTGGATCTTCCCTTTCTAGAATTTTTTCAATTACTTGGGCTCCTTCCTCTCTCCCTTTCTCTTCCCTTACTCTCCATGGTCAACTCATTACCTAATGTCTCACTTGTGTTTTTTCTTCGCATTTCCTTGCTAAGAATAACACCAACAACATCATCAAATTTAAGAGTGTTTGAACTATGGAAAAAGTTACTTACAACCATGGCCAAGCCATTCTAGATTTCTAGAAATGAGCATAGGATTAGAAGAGCCCTAACCTATCACCAAAGTTCATTTTTACAGAACTTAGCTGGCTAGTAATCGTATTAAGTTCATTTAAATGGTCAACAACAGATCCACCTTCTAACATCTTCATATTAAATAAACACTTCATTAAAAATACCTTGTTGGAAGCATAGGTTTTTTCATAGAGCTTAGCCAATGCGCTCATCACACTCTCTGTTGTCTTTTCTTTTGAAATATTGAAAGCCGCCAATGAAGCCAGGAACAACCGTATTGTTCCCAATGCCTTTCTGTCAAGAACCTCCCATTCTTCATCCATCATAATCACTGACTGTTTTGTTTTTTCTCCCAATGGTAGGTATAGATCCTTGTAATACAAATAGTCCTTCATTTGCATCTTCCATAACTGGTATTTTTTGTGGAATTTGAACCCAGGTGTTAAAACAATTACACTCACAAAAATTGCCAATTACGCATGCAAATTACACACAAAGGAGACTGAATATGGAGCAGAACACTAATTTGTATTGAATAAGTGTACAATAGCCAACCTTGTGAAGTCATAGGCTGCCACAATAAATAATTACATGAGAGATTTGAATGCATTGGGATGCCATTCGAATTAGTCAAAAGCAGGCTTACTAAAACTAAGCAAATCCCCGATAGGTGCATAAAGCAACTTCCAAATATGTCTAGGAGCTCACGAATTAGCAAAATCAATTAGGGAGGCTAATAGGTGATGGAAGGACAACTCATACAAGTTTTTATTAGGAGAAAAGAGTGGAGGATGATGGGGACAAAAAACAAGTTAACTTCACCTAGTCAAACTTTTCGAATTGCCTTAAAACTTAGTAAAAGCAGCAATAAAGCAGAAAAAGCAAATATGCGCTAGGAAGGCAAGGAATAAAGCAGAAATGATTCCAAGAGGTTTCCCAAGCACTCCATGACTTAGTTTTAGCAAGTTTGACCATCTAGGACATGTGGAGGACAACTTGCATAGAGTGGAATATGGAAACTAGGCAAATAAGACAAAAATGGAGATAATTAATGTCTAAGGTAGCTAACTATGGGTTGATTATTCTAACACTGCCCCTTAAGCCTAAATTATGAGTAAAATATCAGAAAATAATAAGGCCTAGCAACAAGTCTTAGTCACCCTTTACATACTGCATGTCCATTTAACCAAGGAAAAAGGAAAAAACACAGTGGGAAAAATCCTCCCTTAAACATGGACAGTAAAACCAAATTTGAAAATATTGTCATCAATCATGCTTCACAACATGATCAGAAATCCCTAGCAGTGATTTGAGATTGCTAAATGTCTTCTCACAAAAAAATTTGGTGAAGATGTCTGCTACTTGTTCTGAAGATGAACAGAAGAGTAGGTGAATGGTGCCATCATGCACAAGCTATCTGATGTAGTGCATATGGATCTCAATGTGTTTGGTTCTCTGTTTCTGAACTAGATCATTGTAGATTCGAATGGTACTCTGATTATCACAATAGATAGTATTTGAGTATTCTGATTCGAAGCCATACTCACCAAGTAACCCCTACAACCATAAACATTGAGTTGCTGCATTTACAACTCCTTTGTACTCTGCTTATGTAGATGAGAGTGCAATGGCACTCTATTTCTTGCTTGACCAGCTGATTGGTCCTTCAGCAAGCATGAACACATATCCTGATGTTGACTTTCGATCTGTGTTGTCACCTGCCCAATCACTATCAGTAAACCCAATCAAATCAAGATTAGATTTAGCTTTGTAGAAGATCCCATGAGTTCTTGTTCCTTGAACAAAGTTATGGATCCTTTTGGCTGCTCTCCAATGGATCTCATGAGGAGGATCCATGTATCTTGAAGCCACACTTGCTACATAAGAAATATCAGGTCGAGTATGTGTAAGGTACAACAAACACCCAATTAGTTGCCTATACAGTGTATTATTTACCATAGGTGAAGAATCTGCTTCTTCAAGCTTAACAAGAATATTGCTTGGCTTGCAATATTTCATGTTGAACTTGTTCAACAAATCCAATGCATACTTGGACTGATGTACTTTTATTCCATGTTTGGTTTGAGCAATCTTGAGGCACAAGAATTGGCTCAATAACCCCAAATCAGTCATAGAAAATGCATGGTTCATTGCATCCTTCAAGGAGGCAATTTCATCCTTTGAGCTTCCTGTAATGAGAAGGTCATCCACATACAAGAAAATAATCATCAAAGAACCATGAATCAGCTTCAAATAAACATTAGGATCAGACTTGCATCGAACAAAATTCAATGATAGCAGAAAGCCATCAATCTTGGCATACCAAGCCCTGGGGGCTTGCTTAAGCCCATACAATGATTTCTTTAGCCTGCACGCAAGAGATGGATTAGTAACAAAGCCTTGAGGTTGCTGCATGTAAATATCTTCAGTAAGATCTCCATTCAGGAAAGCACACTTCACATCCATGTGATGTACCTCCCACTGCTTCGAAGCTACAATGGCTAAGGCTAGCCTGATGGAGTCCATCTTTGCCACTGGCGCAAAGGTCTCATTGTAGTCTATGCCATGTACCTATGAGTATCCCTTGGCTACCAATCTTGCCTTATATTTCAAATTTGAACCATCAGCAGCAAACTTGGTTTTGAAAATCCACTTACATTAAACTAGCTTCCTCCCTGGGGGAAGATCAACCAGCTCCCAAGTGTTGTTCTTCTGGAGTGAGGTGAATTCTTCTTTCATGGTTGTTTTCCATATTAGATCATGTGTTGCATCTTCATATGTTTGTGGGTCTGATTCAACCATCAAATATCATTTCTCTGCAAACAAAGGGTCTTTCATACACAAAGCACTCTCAAACTGAGATCTAGTCCTCCTATAATCACTAGGATTTCCAGCTAGTTCCCTAGCTACATGAATGGTCTTTGCTACCCATTTTGGTCTTGTAGGATTGTTAGGATTTGTAATTAAATCATCAATATCAGACATATCAGAATCAACAAACTCATTTATCTCTTCACTTACATTCAGTGGTTCTGGTGGTGAAGAAGACTCTCCAACTTCAATTGCTGCTAAAGGCTCTTCTTGGAACTGAACAATCCTTTCAATGAAGGATTTTTTTCTTTCTCAAATTGATCAGCTTGTACCCTTTTGAATCTTCAGAGTACCCAACAAATAGACACTCTTGGCTTTGGGGCTGTAAAGCCTTCCTCTTTTCTGTTGGAATTCTAGCCCAAGCCCTTGAGCCAAAAATCCTGAAATGGGTCATATCTGGCTTGTGCCCATTCCATGCTTCGAAAGGAGTCATACCATCAAGCTATTTATGAGTCAACCTATTTTGGATATAGTCTGCACATTTTATAGCTTCGGCCCAAAACTTTGGTGGCAAAGTTTTAGCCTCCATCATGTAGGTTGCCATCTCTTTCAGTGATCTGTTCTTCCTCTCAGCAACACCATTTTGTTGTGGTGTGTAAGGGATAGAATGTTGCATCTGAATACCTGCATCTACACAATATTGAATGAACTCAGACTTGACATAATCACCAACATTGTCAGATCTGAGTACCTTGAGTTTCCTCCCAGACTGGTTTTCAACCAAAGCCTTAAAGACTTTGAAGAGACCAAAAAATTCAGACTTGTGTTTCATGAAGTAAACCCAGCAGTACCTGGAAAAGTCATCTATGAATGTCAATGCATATTTGTCCCGACTCATTGACATATGAGTAAATGAGCCAGCAACATCACTGTGGATCAACTCAAGAGGTGCAGAGGTTCTCTCATGACTAGCTTTCTCAAATTTATGCTCTGAGTGTTTTCCTAAGATGCAACCTTGACAGACTCCTTTGGAAAGCTTAATCTTTGGTAACCCTATGACCATTTCTTTTTCACTAAGATCAGAAAGATACTTATAGTTAAGATGGCTAAAACTTTCATTCCAAAGCTTGCTTGCCTCATTAGCATGAATCATAAGAGCAGAGGGGTTTGAGTAGGGTAGGAAATGTGAGAACATGTATACCTTCGAAGTGTGATTTGCAACACTTTTTGCAATGACTTTACCACTTGAGTTCTCTGTGATCTCAACTTCATCAAGGGAGAATATGACCTTCTTTGGAGACCCTGTGTGGGTCATTTGATACACTGATAAGAGGTTAGAGGCAAGACCTAGAACATACAATACATTGTTGAACTTACCATGGTCAAGATCAATCCTCCCTTTACCCAAACTTTCAGTGAGAGAGTCATCTCCCAGTACTATTGGTGGACCTTTCGACATGTCAAGTGAGGTGAATGCCTCCTTGGTCGAAACCATATGTCTTGAAGCTCCAGAATCAATGATGAAACTAGGTGAGCTTGATGTGCCAGCAACCAATGCATGAACTCTCTCTCTGTCTTGTGAATTTGATCCTCCTTCCCTCTTCTTTGAGCTATCGGGAAGGGAGAAGCCATTATTCTCTAGGAGTTGGGTCAACATATCAATTTGCTTCTTCATGCAGGAGCTTTCAAGATGATTTCCCTTACTGCAGTATGCGCACTTGCTTATTTCTCCCTTGTTCTTCTTCTTCTGGGGATTCTTATTGGAACCTTGGGGCTCCTCTGGAGACTTGTTCTTGTCTCTCTTTTTCTCAGGTTGCTTCTTAGCTTTCTTCTTTCCTTTTGAATCCACCCTCGAATCTCCAACAACCAAAGCTTGGTCTTTGGAAGGTTTGATGGTGCCCATAATCACCAGTTTATCTCGTTCTTGTGTGAGAGATTCCATGAACTCTGTAAGTTTAGGCATCTTCCAGGCTTGAGTTGTCAACTTGGTGGCATGGAAGGTTGAAACAAACACTGAATAGGTAGGGTCAAGCTTCGAGAGTATGGCCAAAACTAGTTGCTCCTCCTTCTTTTCGATTCCACACTATTTTAGCTGCAAAACAAGGGCTTTAAACTTGGAAAAATAGATTTACAGGCATTCGAAGCTGCTGGGACTCAAGGAGATCAATTCATTCTCGATTTGATGTCCTCTCATCTCATCTGTTTTACCAAAAATCTCAACAAGCTTATCCCATACTTCATTTGGTGATGTCAATCCATCAAGATGGAAAAGGAGGTCTCTGGATATGCTCAGACACAGGAGACCATAGGCCTCATCCCTCCTGTTGTGCCATTTAATTTTCTCTGCAGCTGCATTGGGCTTTGCTTCTGTTGCCATAGTCACTCTGTAGAGGCCTTTCGCTCTCAATAGTATCTCCATCTCTACTTTCCATTCAAAGAAATTAAATGGAGTCAAGATGATCTTCTGAGATTGATCCATAGCTCAGAAATTGTCCCTTCAGTCAACAGAATGCTCCCAGTCAATGATGTTGAACCTGCAATAACAATATGAAGGAGATAAATCAATCTACAAAGGCTTTGATACCATGTGGAAATTGAACCCAGGTGTTAGAACAATTACACTCATAAAAATTTCCAATTACACATGCAAATTACACACAAAGGAGACTGAATATGGAGCATAACACTAATCTGTATTGAATAAGTGTACAATAGCCAACCTTGTGAAGTCATAGGATACCAAAATAAATAATTACATGAGAGATTCGAATGCATTGGGATGCCATTCGAATTAGTCAAAAGAAGGCTAAAACTAAGCAAATCCCCCATAGGTGCATAAAGCAGCTTCCAAATCTGTCTAGGAGCTCACGAATTGGAAAAATCAATTAGGGAGGCTAATAGGTGATGGAAGGACAACTCATACATGCTTTTATTAGGAGAAAAGAGTGGAGGATGATGGGGACAAAAAACAATTTAACTTCACCTAGTCAAACTTTTCCAATTGCCTTAAAACTCAGTAAAAGCAGCAATAAAGCAGAAAAAGCATATATGCACTAGGAAGGCCAGGAATAAAGCATAAATGATTCCAAGAGGTTTCCCAAGCACTCCATGACTAAGTTTTAGCAAGTTTGACCATCTAGGACATGTGGAGGACAACTTGCATAGAGTGGAATATGGAAACTAGGCAAATAAGACAAAAATGGAGATAATTAATGTCTAAGGTAGTTAACTATGGGTTGATTATTCTAACAGTTTTGGCCATTAAATTGCTTGACCCTAAAATTTCCTTCTTCTGCCATTGCTCCCACTCGAACCAAGAACCCTTCTTTCCTGAGAGTTTACCATCCAAATAAACCTTTTGCCTCTAATTCTAATTGTTAGAAAAACATGATCGTAGAGAAATAAGAATAAACGATAAACAAGATGCAAATATTAAAATACATTACAAGAGAGACACAAAATATATTGTGGTTCACCCAAGATGGGCTACGTCCACATAGAAATTTTCAGTCCTTTATTATTATACCATCCAACAGAATGAAGGGATACAGTACAATCTTCCCGCAGTAACCTCGTTGCACTTCTTGTTCACTCTCTCACACAATCATAAAGATTTTTTTATAATGCTACAATACAATACATAATCATATTACAACGTTTTCCTTTTATAGGGGAATTACCACAGGTCACCCAATACCATTAGCCCGTAAAATGTTGCCCAACAAGCATCCCAAAAATTTCTTTCGAGGAGTTCACCCTCGAACCCCCTTTCTCGGGGGTGCTGCCCCCAAACCCCCGTCGGGGGCCCGCTGGCCCCTGGATACCCCAGACCCCTGCGGGGGGGACAATGTCCCCCCTCACCCTCTACTGGGACAAGTGTACAGTAAAAGTGGGGTACAAACATGATTGAACAATAACATCTCTGAATTTGGAAGATCATGCTCCACAACCAACACAAGATCATAGTACATGCATCTTTCATGAATAGGAATTTATACAACACAATGTCCTAGATCGATACAACACAAGCTTCCTTAACTTAATACAACATAAGTTATTGACTTGATACAACACAAGCCCCTTAACTTGATACAACACAAGTTTATGAACTTCATACAACACATGTCTCTTGGAGAATGACTCTTGATGTTGTACATTTAACAAGAAAAATCTCCATTAAAAACTTGGATTCATATGTGGCTAGATTTTCCTAGTAAATTCTCGACATGGCATGTACTACAAAGATAAGCATGACATTGACCAAGTATTTGTGCTCTTTGTAAACAATGCGAGGACGCCAATCATCATTTCTTGATTAAGTGTTCTTATGTAAAACAAGTATGGCCAACTATGCTCTCGTAACAAGGTAATAGAGGAATTGAGAGGATGAATCAATAGTTTTATGTAGCATTGGCATGAGGAGCCATTACTCAAAGATCAAAGTATTACCTTTGGTAGTCTGATGGATTTTACGGTTAGCAAGAAATCCAAGCTTGTTTCGTAATAAGGAAACCCATCCATTATAGGTTTGTCGTCAAGTTAAGTTGGCACATTAGAGTAGATGGTTTGCTAAAAGAATAAAATCTCCAAAGTAAATAATAAATCTAAGATTGACAAGACCATATCTCATTTTTTCTTCAATGGTGCTTGTTAAGGTACTTCAAGTATATGTGAAACTTGTGTGTTTTATACTAGTCTAATTTTCCTAAATTGAGCTTTAAGGTTGGATTGGCCGAAGGAACACTTTTTTTTTCTCAATGGAAGGCTCTAACATTGCTAATGATAATAGCCATTGAAAATGGTATATATCACATATTTAAGTATTTGGAGGTTCTATTGAGTGGGTAAAGAAAAATATCAACTTGCAAAATTTTATATTTAGATATTTGTTTGACGAAATAAAGTTGCTATAAAATGCTTCATAGTGATTTCTTGTTCTTACATTTTTAGGGAGCTCAATGGTTAGGTCCATGACTTGTCAAGATATATGACCTAGAAGACCAATACCTTTTCTACAACAACATTGTGCACTTAAGGCTAGTAACAAACCAACAACGTTAAGATTAGTGATTGTGTTTCATTTTTTATAAATGTATTTTGATGTAAGGTTTTTAGCTATTTTCTAATGGTAAAGCCTTACAAGCTTATTTGGTTTGAAAAATATATAAATGTAAATCATTAACCCATACACTATTTTTTTTTTAATTCTTGAGTTAAATATATATAGATATTTCCAACCATGAAAATAAACAAATATCCTCACAATGGAGTGTAAGATCACACATAATTTAAATCTCTCTAACTTTAATTTTAATGTCATGCCTTATCCACGATCTTTAGATGATAATTTGTAATTTTCTGTTTATAAATTAAATTAACCAAAAGACTTGACGGTGTGTAAGTTTCTTTCTTACGCTATGGAATTAACAGCAACAGCCGGGGAGAGCCGTTTGATAATATTGCAAACATCGTTCTATCATACATATGGAACTTAAATCTGATTCGACCTAAAACTTTGCAAATGATGATCTTTTCACAACAATCTTAGCCGCTTCCTGGATCTTTTCGCAACCATGTTAGCCTCCACCCGCCTAGCCGCCTAGCCATGTGATTAGTTCAACGATATTCATGAAGGAATCCAACGTGGCTCGTACACAATTCTCTGTGTCAATTAAATGAAAATAAAACAAACAAGAAGTTGGCGGGGAAAATCAAAATAAACAATTGCCAAGATCAAGATGTACTCCTTTTTTCATTGCTTGGTCATCAGTTTTGATGTTAGCGAGATCCCGCTGTATACATGGCGGAGTTTTGGTGCTGTGTTGGGATTCTGCCCGCTTTCCAGATAATGGCCTGGCCGGGACTTTTCCCAACCTCTTATTATGCCTGCTACAGATGGACGATGGATCGCTGGATGGGATGGATAAGATTTGTGGAAGGAATAAACTCCCTAGTATTGCTACCTTTCCTCGCTTTTTTCGGATCGACCCGACGAACAACTGGACAAACACAGATGAACGCTACGGAACCTCGCATTGGTTCGCTGTGGCCTTGAGTATAGTTCGACCCGGGCTCGTTATAGGTGTCGTTAGTGCTATTGCTCGTTAGGGAATAAATCATGCATGTTTATAGATCAACCGCGGATTCTGATCTACATTATGTATGAATGAAATTAGCAGTGATATCTATAGGTGTTCTACATTTCAGCAGTTGCGTGGTTTTGAGATGAAAATGTGGGATTTGAGCTGTGTTTTCGCTGCCCCGAATTGGGTTGGACGCGTGGCAAGCTGTGTTTAATTGAAAAACAATCTAGCGTAGTCTTGAAATGCGGGTGGTGGGAATTCGTGGTTCATTCGATCAGTTAGTATGAGTAGAACTCGAGGATCAGAACAATAGCAAGGTTAGACTAACGGTGCAACAGCTTTTGGAATATTGTTGCTAATATTAAGGCAAACAACCAACTGGTTCGCGGGACTCCAGCCAATGCATCTCAAGTGGGTCAAACTTATATGCCTTGATTAGCCTGGCTTAGCCCTTTAAAAAGGAGCCGAGAGCCTCTGGGAATAATGTCCCTGCGACCCAAATGAGGGGAATGCGGGTTAACATGAGGGGAGGACACAATATCAAACAATTTCTTGCAATGCAGGAAGTGGGCTTTGCTGTTTTGCTTGTTCTTGGCTTCGTTGTTGGGCTCACAGCAGCTCAATCCAATGAAGAAGCCCAGTACATTAACCGCATAGAGGTCCTGGATTCCAGTGATCCAGGGTTCAACTTCTCGAATCCGAGGCTCAAGAATGCCTACATTGCTCTCCAGTGTTGGAAAAAGGCCATAGTCTCAGACCCATCGAACACAACTGGGGACTGGGTCGGTCCAGATGTCTGTAACTACACTGGTGTGTTTTGTTCTCCTGCGTTGGATGACCCCTCCATTGAGGTTGTGGCGGGCATTGATCTGAACCATGCTGACATTGCAGGGTCTCTGCCTCCGAACCTGGGCATGCTCACAGATCTAGCAATTTTTCATATCAATTCCAACAGGTTCTGCGGGAAAGTGCCACGCAGCTTCAGGAATCTGACCCTGCTTTATGAGTTTGATATCAGCAACAACAGGTTTGCTGGGCCATTCCCATGGGCCGTTTTGTCGATGCCTTCACTGAAGTACTTGGACATCAGGTTCAATGAGTTCGAGGGGTCGCTGCCCAAGAAGCTGTTTGACAAAGATCTCGATGCCATCTTCATCAACAATAAC